>CM024763.1:133066637-133132389 GCA_014218235.1 Colocasia esculenta | reverse complement strand
TATTATGATTTTAAGGTATGACGGACTAGCTTCTGGTTAGCAGTCCTGTTACCCCTGCGCTTGTGTTTTCAGTGTTGATACCTAGTGACAATAGGTACCTGTACCCCTTTGGGGTTGGCTTTGTGTTGTGGTACATTGTGTACCAACTCTCCAAGTGTTGTAATGAACCGATGTTTGTGTATAGGTGCGTGGAGGTCGTGAGGTGACCTTCCACACGTGCTGTATACTTTGGTTAAAGTACATTTCCAGTTGTGGTTCCAATATGTGCTGGACTTGGCATGTCAATGCCAGTTCGGTTACCCTGCGTGGGTAATTTGCCTGTGAGGCTTGTAGCTGAGGCAATGGTTTGCCTGTGAAACTTGGAGCCTGGGCAGTGATCTGCCAGTGAGGCTTAAGGTTGAGGTATTCCCAGTGGTTGGGAGGACTAGTAGTGTTGTGTTAGTCCAGTTGTTCTCTTTTACCTTTCGTGGTTTATGATTAATTGATATGTTAATATTAATTGTTGATTAATCCTGGTTAAAGTAAGATGAATGTGGTTTGACTGTCTGTGTGGCCAGTGAGACCCTTGAGGTTGAGGTCTCTTCTGTTTAGTTGTTGTGATTTTTTGGGTGACCCCTACTGAGCCTGTGACTTGTTGAGGCTCACTCCCCTACGGTTCTTTTCAGGGCTTACCGCTGGTTCGGATTGTGGAGAAGTTGTGGCAGACTTGTACTGTGACAGCCCTGAATATTTATGCCCATTAAGGCTCCATATCCAGATCCGTCTCCCGCGAACGGACTGAAGTCTCGCAAGGGTTAGCTCACACAAGTGTCCAGTAAGAATATAAAAGACAACTACACAGTATAAGACATAAGAAAGTACATGTGCTCATACCTGCATATAACAATTTACAACTGTCACATTACATTATTACATGTCCATTAAAAAGTACAACTACCTGGGGCATACCCCGAGGGAGCACAAGCTCACACAACACTATCTACTACACTACTACTGGTGGTACAAGTCTGACACAACGTCGCTGCAAGCCAAACACACGGTAAGTCCTGAAAAGAACTATAGGGGAGTGAGCCTCAACAAGTCACAGGCTCAGTAGGGGCTACCCAAAACAACAACAAACTACGGACACCTCAACCCCAGAGGGTCTCATTGGCAACGCCAATAGCCAAACCATTTCATGCTCACAATAATTGTATTTAAACTATAATTAAATATAACACCTACATCAAACATATCCTCGAAAGGTAAGAAGAAACAACAGGACTAGTTTCACATCGCTAGTTCACACAACAACTGAAACGCTAAGCTTTAAGCCTCACAGGCAAACCATAATAAGAATTGGTCGCCCACGCTTTAAGACACATAGGCAAGTCACTGCCTAGGCTGCAAGCTTCCCAGGCGAACCTCAAGTACGTGGGTAACAAGACTGCTAACCAAAAGCTGGCCCTTTATACCCCAAACCACATTAAGTCGAAAACTACACACAAAATGGCAGGGCTGGCTACAACGGCCAATCCTTCACATACGAGAACCATGTACGAAAGATTACCCGAGGAAGGGTTAAGCACATTGAGTGGAAGGTCACACCACACGACCTTCAGGAAACACAGTTCACCAAACCACAGTTTGCCTAGACCACAAGCCTCATCGACAAACTACTCACAAAGGGTAACAAGATTGACAACCACAAGCCAATCCATTTCTCAATAAACCATAAACAAAGATCTACTTAAAACGGATAGGATACAACAAGTGGCAGGTCAACCACAAGACCTCCACGACACACGAGAACCTGAAAAGGTTGGTACACAATGTACCACCACAAAACTGCAAAGCAACCCACGAAGGGTATAGGTACCTGCTACCTCAAGGTACCACAGCACAACCACCCTTATGAAGGGTACAAGTAGGTGATAACACCACACAGAACCACAACTTTACTGTGCCATCACTTAGGCACACCACAAGCCACAACCGCAGTCACAACTGTGCCAACATCAGGGCACACTTCGAACGGGTCAAACCTCGACTACGAATCACAAACTCACAAACCACAACTAGTGGCAAAGCACGAGTCGGAAAGGAACGACGCCACCACACGGGAACAGACTACTGGCTGATCAAGCTAGTATCCAACCCGGACAACACAACACAATAACAACCTCTCAGTCTCGCAGTCACGGACGAAAGGTCCAACCGCCGCTCCACGAGAACAAGTCAAACAACTGTGGAGACCAACCAACACCACACCTGCAGACACACAGCTGCAGGTCCATGCCTGGCACCTCTAGGGCCTCTGGCCGGAGCATCCTAAAGTGAGGCACTGAAAAATAGGACTAGTTGGGGACCAGTGTCGACTACTGGTGTCCGTACCCCCAACTACGAGCGCACTACAAGTGACTGCACACCCACAAACACAAGCCGCTGCCCTACTGTCGTCTTTCCCTCAGTCGGACGTACAACTCAAACACAGGAGTGAGGGTGTCTAGGAAGACGACACAGACCTCGACGGTACCACACTGTACCGGGACAAACCCCGAGCACAACAAACACACGTGCCTGGATCACAGAGAACCTGGGGTACCCGACTAGAGAGGCATTCCGGAATAGGCGCCGGACCACCACACTCGGCTAACACAAACCACGACACTTATATGATCCATCTTTATCACAAACCACGGTACATATGTGAGGAATAGATTGTTCTGGTCACTTGTGACTCACAAGCTAACCTACACCATAACACACATAAACCATATTAATAATAACACCACGGCCTGTCACCGGTCACCTTGTGACAGTGGAGGTCACACTAAACACTGACCATGATAATCACATAATAATCATACTTACACTTTACTAATCATCCATCGGGATAACTTATAAAAGATCTTAAAGGATCAAGGCTAGGTTCAGACGTGAACCTCATCGCCACAATACCATGAACTAACCACAATAATTAATATATAATGAACACAATATCGTATAATGTGCCATGCACACACAACACAAGTACGACATCCAAACCATGTAGACACCACGTGTATAATACACCAGCCAGGTGCAGATATGAGCACATGTACTTTTTAATTGGACATGTAATAATGTAATGAGACAATTGTAAATTGTTATATGCAGATATGAGCACATGTACTTTCTTGTGTTTTATACTGTGTAGTGTCTTTTATATTCTTACTGGACACTTGTGTGAGCTATCCCTTGCGAGACTTTGGTCCGTTCGCGGGAGGCGGATCTAGATATGGAGCCTTAATGTGCATAATATCCAAGGCCGTCACAACTATGCTCCCCAAAAGCCCAATGGGCCCAAGAGAGCTCAGTATCCTCCTCTTCCTAAAAGTTTAGCTGGTATCTTTGCGGCCCTCATGTCTTTAAATGCTCTGAGGCTCCCTCCCGAGAAACCAAATTGGAACATGGCAGCAGACCAAACAAAGTATTGTGTGTACCATTGCTACCCAGGGCATAATGTGTCAGATTGCTTCCAATTTCGGACATTATATATGACCTTCATGAGCAGAATCAGATTGATTGGGCCGAGATGAAAAGGTTGATCCAGACACTGAGGGACCAACAGGGTCAGAGGCAGTAGCAGCAGCAGCAAAGGCGACAGTACCACAATAACAACAGCAACAATTCTAGCAGCAACAGCAACCGTTTCAGCAACAACAATTCCATCATAGTATCAACAACAGTAGCAACCAAACAGCCGCCAATGATCTCGGCATAATTCGTAACCCTATCCGCAGCATCAGCTCGCTTCGAACCCTCAGCCTGCTCCACCACCTCCTCCACCTGCTCAAGTTACCCCGTTGTCCACCATCCACCACCAGCAGCCGCGTGGGCCTACGACGACGAGTACGAAGTGGGCCAACTTTTGGTTATTTCCCATGCCACACCTACTTCCACCACACCTACTACCACCACATCCATACCTACACGCCCCACCGTTGCCACCCTTACCTCACCACTCTACAACAACCCTGTCATACCGCCCGTTATCCCGTCACCTCTCAACATCCCATTCTCCCCTGCGCCAGCACCCTTATTAGCCATCCCCTCCATCATTGACACCACTTCACCTCCCCTTCACCACAACCTCACCCTACGGAGCGGCGAATGTTCCACCGGATGTACTCAAATGCGTCCGTGTGTATGCCAGGTCAGCCGACCCAACCTTCCAACAACCAGTAGCAGCAACAAGACATTGAGGAGATAGATCCGGTCCTAGGGACCCAATATGACATATTGAAGCATTTGGATCTCCAGCCAAGATATCCATCCTTGAGCTAATTAAAAGGTCGTAGACACATCAAGATGCCTTAAGGGCGTTTCTGCAAAGGTCATGGTAAATGAAGATATGAACCCTGATAATTTTCCATCTGTTCTTTCCATTGTCAACAAAGGGCCAACAATTACTTTTTTAGACAGTGAGTTAGCTTCCCCAGAGGCCAGGAGAATACCTTTATGTGTCACCTTGACCATAACAAAGTGGTTGTTGATGCAGCATTGGTCGATACCGGAGCTTCTATAAATGTGTGCCTGCTGAGTACTTTAAGGTGCTGCAGCATCTCCGAGCGCCGCTTGCAGCCCACTCCTACAACCATAGCGGCCTATGACAATTCCCGAGAGCCTTCCATGGCATCATTTCTTTACATGCTGAATTGGGCCCACTTGTCATGACTGTGGATTTTTATGTGCTTGATATTGATCCTACTTTCAAGCCATCCTGGGTCGCCCATGGATTGAGGCGTTAGGGGCAGTCCCCTCTACGGCTCATCAATGCTTGAAATTTCCATTCCAAGGGCGATAGTTAAGTCAAAAGCGGCGGAAGCGAAGCACACACAGGCTGCTGTACTCACAGTAAGGCCTAAAGATAATGCATCGGTCTGGCCATCTAAAAAGCCCATCATCTCAGTGCTTGATGTGAATTTTCCATGGGCTTACACATTTTCCAGCAGCCGTCAATTGTATCTCTATTAGTGGGCGCCATTAAAAAGAACACATTGACAAACACCAAGGGTGGGAATATCATGGTTAGAATTGGGTATCAACAGGGAAAGGGGCTTGGCGCTCACCTTCAGGGGAGGGCTCAAATTATTAATGATCCCAAGAAATTCACAAAGTAGGGCCTTGGATACCAAGAAGGATTTAAGCGCTGGGTAGCACAGTCATCTACATCGAAGTCAGACCAAGAGCCTCTCACCTGGACTCTATATCGATCATTTTGTCAGAGGGCTCGTGCAGCCAGGCTACAATACTGTCACGATAGAAGCGCTATTGTCCCCATATCAAGCTCTGGAGGCCCAACGGCCCAGTAAAAAGAGGAAGCCAGAAGAAACATGGGCAGAAGAGAATCAGATCTGGAAGATTTAGTCTCAGCCATCAGTTTTTTGTTCAATGAGGACAACACCGTGCAGTCTCCAGTAGTAGAGGCAGAGGACCAAGACCTTGAAAACCTTGTCTTGGCAGTCAGTCGTTTGTTCAATGAGGACCACATTTCATACTCTCCAGCAATGGAACAGTCATAATCCAGCCACCACGAAGCGACAGTTGCTTGGACCTGGTGAGGATTTTGAAATCATAAACCCCATCAACCCAACAAAGGAGTTCTGGCCAGGGTATTCCGGCCTTCTAGTCATTTTGTATCTTCCATCCTTGTTTATAATTTCGCCTTCATCCCTCTTCTCCTCCTCTTATCCTCCAATTATCCTCCAATTCTCCCCTGATGCTCTCAAGGCGTTAACTGTTCTTCGTCCCTTTTCACTATTTTCTTTATGGCTCGGTTTTGTCCTTCTCCCCGATGCCTCCGCATGTAGGATAGTTTCCTTAGTTTAATGTGTCAAAAAAACAAACAAAAAATAATAAATAAATAATAAATGGGTGTGCTCAATCGGACGGCGATCCCCATCTTCTCCCCCTTTTTCTTCGGACGACGATCCCCATCTTTCCCTCCTTCCTCCTTCATCGGATGGCGATCCCCATCCTTCCTCTCCTTCTAAGCACCAATTCCCCACTTCGATCCCAACTCCTGGAAGTGATCCCCGTCACTTTCTGCTGCAATCCCCTTTGCTTGACGGCGATCCCCGTCACCCCCGTTCTCAGCACTACGGACGGCGATCCCTGTCCTAGTGCTCCCTTGCTTTCGACGAGATCCCTGTCACCCGCGCACTCCTTCGCTTCCTTGGCGGCAATCCCCATCACTCTTTCCTCCTCCTCCTTGACGGCGATCCCCGCCTTTCCCTTCCTTCTGCTTGAGCCGCGATCTTCGCCCACCGACCACCAGGGTCATTTGGGCGATCTGGGTGAGGGGCCTTCTGTTCTCCTGCACCCCAACTCTGCTGCGGCACCCCTGAGCTCGGGTGGCCCGCCTCCACCTCCAGACCCATCGGAGGATTCCCGTGGCCTAGCCGCACCTGTTTCTTTCCCTTCAATAATCCTCTGGACACTTCTTCAGAGCCTCCTGTATATATCAACCCTAGTTTAATTTCAGGGGTAGGATCTAGCAAGTCCCCGTCCCCGTCTAGGAAAGAAGGGTAGGGACATACCTAATAGATATTTGTGAATCTGGTGCAAAGGTGTGGCGCTCTTCTAGCTGTTGAAGAGTTCGTCCAGCTGTAATTCTAAACATAGAAGCTCAGCACGAAGAGGAAGGGCTAGACAATGGGTTTGGAGTTTATGAAATCTTAACTAAGGAAGACCCAGCGGATGAAGAAGATGGTGAGATAGAGGACGCTATCGAGATGTATGCAAGTGGCATGAGAAGATTCGATGAACCCACATCGGCAGTGGACGAACCCACCAAAGAGGTAACATTGGAACTGAAGAAGACCCCAGGCTCCTAACTATAGCTTCCAGTCTCCCTCCTGAGGAAGAAGAGGCGCTCATAGAAATGCTAAGGGAGTTAAGGATTCTTTTGCCTGGTCATATGACGACATGCTGGCATCAACTCCAAATTAGTGGAACACAAGTAATCTTGAAGCCAGGGGCAGTTGCCGTTAAACAAAAATTGAGGCGATTCCTCCCCCACATTGCTCTGAAGATGAAAGAGGAAATTGATAAACTACACAAAGCTAAGTTCATCCGTGTAGTCCTTTATCCATTGTGGGTGGCTAATATAGTCCCATTAATGAAGAAGGATGGAAGAGTGCGAATTTGCATTGATTTTTGGACTTGAATAAGGCATGTCCAAAAGACGATTTCCCTTTACCTTATTTAGATGTGTTGATTGATAACACTGCTGGGTATGAAACTCTGTCGTTCATGGATGGATACTCAGATTATAATCACATCCGTCTAGCCCTAGAGGACCAAGAGAAAACCTCCTGCACTACGCCCTGGGGAACTTATTGCTATATAGTCATGCCATTTGGGTTAAAGAATGTCGGCGCCACTTATCAAAGGACAATGCTAGCTATCTTCCACGATATGATCCATATTGATGTTGAGGTTTACGTGGATGATATTGTGGTGAAGTCTCGGATTCGAAGAGAACACTCCTCCATGCTGGAAAAAGTGTTCCGCCGTGCACAAGAATATCAATTGAAGATGAATCTAAAGAAGTGCGTGTTTGGGGTTTCTTCAGGTAAATTGCTGGGTTTTAGTCAGCAAGCGGGGGATTCAAATAGACCCAAACAAGGCCAAGGCAATCAATGAGATGCCTCCTCCTAAGAACATATCTGAGCTTTGAGGTTTGATCGGTCGACTTCAGTTCATAAGGAGATTCATATCTCAGAACTCTCAAAGATGTCGGCCTTTCTATGAACTGTTAAAAGGAGGATCCAAATTCGAATGGAACGCCAAATGCCAAGAAGCCTTCGATGAGCTCAAGAGTTATCTCATGAATCTGCCCGAGCTGCAGACGCCTATTCCTGGGAAACCCTTAATCCTATATCTGTCGACTATTGAGGACTCCCTAGGAGCTGTCCTTGCGCAACATGATGATTCTGGCAAAGAAAGGACAGTCTATTACCTATCTAGGCTCTTCAATCCTTCCGAGCTCAAGCTCACCACAATGGAGAAAACATGTGCAACACTAGTGTGGGTAGTGCAGAAATTGAAGCACTAATTTCTAGCCCATATGATGAGCTTGATTTCTAGAATGGATCCTATTAGGTATCTCCTGGAGAAGCCAGTCTTCGCCGACAGATTGGCCGCGTTGGCAGAGCTTCTTATCCCAATTCGATATCACCTTTATAGTCCAGAAGGCTATCAAGGGTATGTCATTGCTGAGCAACTTGCTCACCTTCCTCTTCCTATTAGTGACACGGTTCAAGAGGATTTTTCCGATGAAAACCTATCACCTATCTCTCGCGATCCCTTCTGGTTGCTCCATTTTGATGGGGCTCTCAATTCTAGGGGACGGGGCATAGGTGCTGTCTTGCTCACCCCAGAAGGGATCACCATTCCACTTGCATATCAACTCTAGTTCCCTGCCACCAATAATGTCTCTGAGTATGAGGCTCTCCTAGCCGGCCTAAAGCTTGCCTACCTCTTAGTGCGCGCCACCTCAAGATCATAGGAGACTCTCAACTTGTTCTCTGGCAGGTCCTTTCTACCTATCTCACTTGTGACCCTAAGCTCAAGCCTTATCAAGATCTGGTCACGCTCCTAGCCAAGTAGTTCTGAAAGCTCATCTATATTCACACTCCTCGCTCTCAGAATATCCTGGCCGATGCCCTCACATCCCTGGCCTCATCTCTCTCTTTCCCTCTCAGCCGCAGTGCTGAGACAATCACAGTCCAAAGGTTGGAAGCTCCCTCCACTCAGGATCCTTGGTTTAATAACCTTAGGAACTCTTTAATCTTGAAGGCGGAGAGAAGAGAGGCGAAGGAAGTATTGCTTGTGGAATTAGGAGAAATGATGATTGAAGAAAGGCCATGGTACCACGAGATTGAGTTGTATTGTAGAGACGGTACTTTTCAGAAGAAGCCGAGGCCGAGAATAGGAGAACCATCCGTAGAGCAGCGTTAAGATATACCATTGTTGGAGAAGTGTTGTATAGACGCGCTCTAAATGGAATGCTCCTAAGATGTTTGCAAGATGAAGAAGCCTGGAAGGTGGTGGAAGGAGCCCACTCTAGTGAATGTGGAGGGCATGTGAATAGCCAAATGTTGGCTAAGAAGATCCTTAGGCAGGGCTACTACTGGCCAACCTTAGAAGAAGACTGTGCCATCTACGTACGTAGGTGTGTCAAGTGCCAGCTTCATGCCGATAAGATCCATGCTCTATCCTCTTCTTTGCATCCACTATCTTTCCCTTGGCCTTTCTCTATGTGGGCCTTTGATATCATTGGACCTCTTGGTGATCTTAATGCTCAAGTAAAACAAAAATGTTTCATCCTTACTGCTACTGAGTACTTCACCAAGTGGGCCGAAGCAGAAGCATTTTCCGAAATCAAAGGCTCGACCGCGTGCAGATTCATCATGAAGAACATCATCTCGCGGTTCGGAGTGCCAAGTGGCTTCGTCACTGACAATGGACCCCAGTTCATCTCACAAGAGCTTCAGGACATATGTAAGAAATTCAATATTTCCTTGCATCATTCGTCTCCGTATATCTGAAGGGAAACAGCCAAGTCGAAGCCACAAATAAAACACTTTTAAAATTTTAAAAACTTGTGAGTCTCATAAGTTCGCTGATTGGCCTGAAAAATTAATTGAGGCTCTGTGGGCCTATCGTACCTCCATCTGTACGCCCACTGGGCAAACTCTCTTTTCACTTACATACGAGATGGAGGCTGTATGCCCACATGAGATCCTCATTCCTTTGCTAAGAGTTCAGCTGGACAAAGAACTTAATCCCAACGAACGTCGAGAGACGTTACTTACACAATTGGAACTCCTAGACGAACGACGTCTAGCCGCGGTCGATCATGTGCTTTCATATCAAAATAGACTCTCAAGATCTTTTCAAAGAAAGTGATTGAACGCAAATTCCAAGAAGAAGACATGGTTTTGAAGCAGATTTTCATAAAACCTAGAGGTCCTAGGTCAAAGTTGCAAGCAAACTGGAAGGGCCGTACGTTGTTAAGGAAGTGTACTCTGGGAACGCGTATATGCTTATCAATGCCGATGGTGAGGAGATCTCTCACTCGTGGAATGGGCTGTATCTTAAAAGATTCTACCCTTAATAAAAGGTTTTCAATAGCGACATCATTTTACAAAAGAATGTTAGCAGCTATGTGTCCCACTCCCTTTCATTTGTTGTCAAGTGACCCTTATGCTCAATCACACACACCACACGACAACCCAGGGCCAATTTTCCTTAGTTAGTGGTGCTTCTGCCTAGCCCTGGTATGGGGTGCGAAGGTTATTCTCTTCTTGCTTGGACAAGATCTAGGGGCAAAAGGACACTGACTTGTGGACTAGGGAAGGTGTAGCTCATATGTATGAAGTCTCAAAGAGAGACGATCTGTTCAAAAGAAAGAAAGAAAGAAAAGAAAAGAGAAAATTGATAAGAATAAGGAGTAAGCGAAAAATTGAAAATAGGGGCATGTCAAAGAGTGGCAGTACAGTTCCCCGTGGGACGCCCTTGAGCCCGGTCGTACGCATGCCCTGGACAAATAATGACCACAAAGTCTCTGGGCAACAGATGGATTCCGTGTGAGGTACACCCTTGCAAGTCATACAAGCCAGTCTCCCCCAAGCACCAAGTCCAAGTCTTGTCTCCTTTAAGTCTTCCTATCTCCGCTAATGACTGAAGAACCCCGCACCTGATCTACGTTAGAACATTAGTGACTAGGGGCAAGTGGCCTTTGGGGAGCCAAAAGCAAATGCACACTGTGCTTAAGGGATATTTGAAAAACATAAGATAGGAATAAGATCCATAGCCAATCACTCAAATGCAAAGGATGTCGTTATTAGAAAAAAAAGAACCCCCCCCCCCCCCCAAAAAAAAAAATAGAAACCCCAAAATCTAAAAAAAATCAGAAAACCAAAAAAAAAAAAAATCAGAAAGCTCCAAAATCCAAAAAGTTAGGAAATTTCCAAAACAAAAAAATCAGAAAATTTCAAAAAAAAAAAATAGAAAATCAAAAAATTTCGAAAATCCAAAAAATGTGTACATATCGCTTTTTTGGCATGCATTATTTTGAATTACTTTCAGCCTATTTAAATAAGGTTTAACCCCTTGACATTACGAAGTTGAAGTCATTTTTACTTAGCATAAGGGGCTGAGCCAAAGAGCAGATCTAACCTATTCTCCTAAGTGTGCATGGACATGAATTTTTTGGAACGCGCGCAACAATGTACTCAGGGTACTCTTTTGTCCTCTCTCTCTTATTCAGATCTCATCTCACACTCGTGTCATTGCAATTCATTCATTCATTTTTTTATATAAATATCGACATAAAGTAAAGATCCACTAAGAGATTAACAGTATGTACAAAGATAAGGGGGAGGTGGCTCACAACTCCTCACTGCCCACCACTCTCCCCAGATCCCTCATGTCTATCAGGAGGTGGTGGCATCTCACCACCACCTCGACCACTCCTGGCGCTCGTCTCACCACCGAGGCGCCTCTCCTCATCCTCGTTCCTCCGGCGGCTGTCGCTCCGCTAGCTCCACTCCGCCGCGCCTGCTCCGGCTCTGTGACCAGCCTATGGCCGTCATCACCTCCTGAAGTCCCCACGCTAGGGTCTGCTGTGCATGCAGATCAACGTGCAGCCGAGCCAGCTCCTCCTGGTCTACCGACGACCCTTGCACTCGCAGCGTCGCCAGCTCCCTCGTCGTCTCTGCCACCCGTGACTCAGCTACCTCCGCCCGGATGCGCAACTGATCCCTCACTTTCGTCACGGTATCGACCTGCCCCTGCAGCTGGGTCGCTCGGTCGGTGGCAGTCCTCAGCTCCGTCTCCTGCAAAAAAAAAAAAAAAAAAAAACCAATTCAGTGCCAAATTTAAATAATTTTCAATTCAAATCACTATCTTACCTGCTCAGCCAACTCCGCCCGCGCCTCCTCAGCCCTCCTCACCGAAGTTACCAGTCGATCCTCCAGATCCGACTGGGAGCCCTCTGCCGCTCTAGAGGAGGAAGCACCAGCCTCCGCTGCTCTCCTCACCCGGTCTACCTCCCTCCGCTACACATGCAACACTCGTCAAATCTAAATCAGCTAAAGAAATTGGTAGAGTGCTGAAGTCTGAGTAAGTACTTACCAACTGCTCCGCCTCCTGCTGGGCTACCTCTCGGTCCTGCACTGCAGAGTGAAGCAGGGTCCGAAGCGAGGCAATCTTCTAGCCACGTCCACTTATAATTCATTTCTAAACCTTTAGCTCAATTCCATTAAAAGCAATTCACAAGGTCCAGGTTTAGGAAATCTACATGTCGTCACGCGCCCTTATAAACTCTCGCCCGTACTTTAAGGCAAAGGCCTGAAGGTATGCGTCGTCGGATGTGGTGGTGGACTTGACTTGCTTGCCTAGGCGCTCCCAGTTCTGGATCTGCTCCTTGGCCCGCTCGCGCCAGTCGGTAGTGTCGTGAAGTTCCCGAAAGCTCTGACCATGCCTAGGGGTCCGATCTCAGCTGGGGAACTCCACTGCGCTCTGACGTAGGCCGAGCGACCTCTGGGATAGGTGCAGATGGAGAGGTAGCACAAGGTTGAGTGCATGCACCCACCGCCTACCACCAAAGTAGGGGCGGGCCTGCACCAACCAGGGCTGTCCCTCATCCCCCTCCTCTAGATGTGGCCGCCACCCCACCTGCACATCAAGCACATCTTGTTAGTAGCCAAGTAATCAAAGCAATTAAAATCAAATTGAACTTAGAGAGGAGGGTAGATCACTTACATATAGCTGAGGGTAGATGTCAATGGCATCCTGGAGAGACGCCAACTGGTCCCCCAGGGGGTGCGTGTCGCGGCACGGCACCCACCGTCGAGCAATGGGCACGAGGCCCGGTCGCTCCAGAGTCCCCCTCCTCAGGCCGGGGAGGTGTAGGTAGGCCCAGACCTACAAGAAAACAAGAATTGCAGTTAGATCACAATTAAATATCAAAAGGGTAATTTTAAGTAAAGGGGCAAGAGAAAAGAGGGTGTACCTGTAGGAAGGGGTAGAAGCCACTGATAGCTATCTGTGATCTGAGGAACCAAAGCTCTCGAACTGATGCGCCAGGAAAGTTGCTCCTCACGCATAGCCCCTACCTCACCTAGGTCCTCTAGTAGTGGCAGGAACCGGCAGTGGATCGGGTTGCCCCTCGTGGCAAACAAGAGTCTACCAAAGAAGAGGGTAAGGAAGCGACGTAGGTCTATGTCTGCCTGAGCCCCTGCTCACTAGCTAGGCTCTCTCGGCAACCCTCCGCCAGCCGCTGCAGCTGCTCGTCTACGGACTTGGCTACCCTCCTCCCGGTCTCAAACAGCCCTAAGCTCTCCTGAAGCTCGACCCTAGAGACAAGGGAGGACCTCTGCCCTACGGTCAAACCTAGGAGCCTATGGCCAAGCTCTCGATAACAGGGGTAGGTGTAGCCACTCACTGGATGCCCGTAGACTCTAAGGCCAGTGATCCTGCTCACATCCTCTAGGTTGGGGATCATGTGTCCTCATGGAAGCACGAAGGCAGTCGCCTCCGTATCCTACCTGCTACGCAGGGCCTGGGTGAGAGGGGCATCCGCCCTCATCCACTCTATCCTCAGCACCTCCCCAAACCCCATCTCCTCTAACCGGTCCCTCTGGAACCTGGGGAAGGCTAGGTAAACCGCTAAAACTAAGATCCATGAAACCCGGGTCCTCATTTCCCCCTGCAAGCAAATTATAATCATCAGTCATTTCATCATGTTCAGGTTTTGGTTTCGGTTGAGGTCGCGACGGCCCAAAGGGTCGTGACCTTGTCGCAACGCTCTGATGCGTCGTGATCTGGTCGCGCCTCCCTAGTGGACTGCGACCTTGTCGCGATGGTCTTGGTCAACGCTACATGGTCGCGGCTCGTTGACCTGTCATGACACCTGGTGTCGCGACGGGTCTCTCAGTCGCAAACCAACCGGAATTTTTCTTGTCCGGCGGTCATTTCTCTGGGCATCGCGCCCTACATTGGGCCCTCTAGGGGCATCCCCACACATCCACACATAGAAAATCAAGGGCTAGGAGCTTCGAAAACCTACCTTCTTCATGGCATCCTCGCGAGCCCTCGCTGCCACTTCCAAGTCGAGCGCCGGAGCCTCCTCCTCCTCCATCTCAACCTCTGGCACCGCTTCCTCTGCCGGAGGCACCGCTTCTCGCTGTCGGGGGTTCCGCCTCCCCGCCATCCTCTTTCCTTTCCCACCGGAGGAACCCTTGCAGTCGCTGCTTCCCTCCATTTCCAGTGACTTCAGGGGAGTGAATGAGAGATTGAGAAAGGGAGATTGAGAGAGCAAGGATGTGAGAGTCGAAAAGGGGGGGGGATGAGATCGTCGGAGCTCAAGGAAAGTTCTTGCACTCTTGAACGCGCAAAGGGGGAAAGAAAGGGGGGCTTCTGCATATTTGAATCGCCGGTTGATAACGCGATGCCTTTGGACGTCGCGTTCCTGTCATGATAGCTAGGTAGACCGCGACAATGTCACGACCCCGCCCTGTCGCGACGTTGAGGCGTCGTCCATAGGGGTCACGTTATCAACAGAACACAGTGCGCACAGGTTAAAAATATGATTTTATTGATTCATCAACTCATCAAGTACAATGTCCAATCTTCCCTACAATCAATCAAATGCACTTTTCTGCCCTAATTACCATCTGATACAATGCCTACATCAATCTAATCCATCTCAAGCTCCCGGTTCAGCCGGACAAATCCTTTTCAATGCCTCGAGATACTCTTGGGTCACGTCCTCGTCCTCCACCACCTCCGCCTAAAGGAGACCCATGGCGCATCCCTCCCAGTGGAGGATGGAGCTCCGCACATCCCACTCATCTTGATCATCATTCCTCTTCCGTTCCTGAATGGGTGGGTAGTGAGAGAGCAGAGGCACCACTGTGCGTGCAGCGCCACATTGGAGATGGCAGCGGTCCGGGTTGTAGAGAACCAATGCTTCATTGCCCAAGAGTTGAAGTGCTAACCCGGGATGCTGAGGTAGGCATATCATTGTGTGGTGGAGGTAGCGCGGGAGCGTGTCAAACTCTGCCACTGTCATGGTCTTAAAGTAATCCCGCCATCCCTTCAACCCCTTCACTTGTGCGGTCTTGCACCAAGCTTGTGGTGTCATGTAGAGGGGTGCACCCACAAAAGCTAATGGGTGATGCAGCATGCTCTTGCACTCAGTAGAAAGGTTGTCCATCGCCCGGAATTGAATGTGCATCCCCATCCAGAGCTCGAGGGCGACGACGGAACCATAGAAGGGGCCTCTGGTGGCTGCAGAAGATAATCCAGCGTAAAGATAACCAAGGACGCCTATGCAATACTCATACCTTCGGATACGGAGTCGATTATGCTCAGGTTGGAGAATGAGATGGCACCGTCTTCTGCCGGAAAAGGATGACGCCGCAGATGCAGATGGCGGTAGCTTTGGCTATGGCAAGGTAATTCCCGGTCTTGCGCTTACAGTGAGAGACAACCCACTGACAGATGGGGAGGAGGTGGACATGGTTCTGGCTAGTCATGCTGTGCAAATCTATCTTCTTAGTGGTAATCTCTCCGAGGATGCTCCATGCGTCAATTGGAGCCACAGTATAGGAGAGGGCATGCTCCTCGCCTCTCTTGTACTTCGAGAGACCCAACATCAGCTCCAATTCCTCCAGCAGTATAGTGGCCTCAAACCCGGGAAAGATGAACGTGTGTGTCTGCGGGTGCCACAACTCTGCCAGTGCAGTGAGGCTGTCCCACACATGCACGATCTTGCGGTACTGTTTCGCCAGAACCAGCACCGTGAGAGCCCCCATTCATGTAGATGTCGGGTAGAAGCTAGAGGGAGCATCTCTATCATGGGCGCCAACCACGGGACTTTGGAGAATAGCAGAAGAGAAAAGAGAAGAAGGTTGATAACGCAGGAAGAGAGGAAGAAGAAGAAGAGCATGAAGAGAGAGAAGAGATAGAGAGAGAAAAACATGCACTTACTTGGAGTTTCGGCCTTGTGCAAATGTGCCGGGCACGGAGGAGAGGCGCTGTAGCTCGGCGTGGGACACTCGGGCCGCCTTGGGGCCGCCATAAGGCTTGATGTCATCCTGGAGGCAGAGAAAGACCTCTTCATGGCTGAGGAGAGAGAAAATTGAAAGAGAGGAGGAGAGAGAGAGAGAGAGAGAGAGCTGCGAATTTGAGCCCCCTACAGCCCTATTTATAGAGCCCTAGGGTAGCTAGTCCATCCCAATCCCGTACCTAGGTGTTAGAGTCATAGTAGGGTAGGTTTAAGAGTCCTAGGAGAGGTCTAGGTAGGATTAGATAAGGATAAGATCAGATTTTTTTTGTGTTTTTATCCTGCGACTGGTGTCGCGATGCCGCGATGCGTCGCGTTAAGATTGCGACCACCAAGGGTGCCGCGACCTTGTTGCGACCCCAGGTGCGTCGCGTTTCGGTTTATTGTGTCTTTGTATGTCTATGCATTGTTTGTTTATGATTTTCATTTGTGTGAATATATATTTTTTATTGTTGCCATGTTTCTTTGCTTTGATTATTCGTTTGAAAAATCACAAAAAATCAGAAAATCACAAAAAATGGGACTTCACAGGTAAGTCAGGTAAGTATTTCTATCTCTATTCCCTTGCATTACTATATGGTATTCTACTTATTATATCATTTTTCAAGGACCGGCTGGTTTTCAATGTGCTCTAGGATTTAAGTTCCCCTTTACCAAAAACAGTGATGATCTAGGTGCACATTGTTAATCATTGGATAGGTCGTTAAGTCAGGTGAGTTGGGAACGACGGACTCTATCTTGCACAGTGATTGCGAGAAGACTCTCGACCCGTTCTTGTTGGCCTAGCAATATTATCCTTGATATATTTTCTATTTTTCTCATTTCTTTGCATTTGTTTTAAATATTTCTTTTCTTAGCCCAGCATGCATCATTTAGAACTTTGAGCTTTCACATCTCATCCCTGGCTAATGGTGAGCCCTTGTTGAGTGCCCAATCATTCTTTATATTCAAAATAAGAAATCCTATTTCACTCCGAATCGGAAGGTCTGCTTCCGAGGGAGTTGTTCCCGTTAGTCTGTCAAGAATTCCCTGTCTGGATTCTCTATACAATTTCATCCTTATTCCTTTTGATCCGTTTTGGTTGCGAACCGCTGCCAGGACAGAGTTATGAGTTACCTACCTGGCACGCACATGTCCCTCCAAAATGAAATCTGCAGGCCAATCGCTAGGGTACCTCTCAATTGAGGGGTTGATCGTCCTTTTCTTTCTTCCTCTCGTCCAGACTTGCGTCTTCCTTGCATTCTACTCGAGCAGCTAACTCGGGGCTTTCATGAAGATTCCATTTGCTTGTGGTTAGATCGGGTGTCTCTTTACCTTGACTCCCACTTTAGTCCACTCCTCCGCATCATTTCCACTTCGCCGTCACTTCATGACACCTTTCGCTACACTTCTGCTTCGCTCCCCTGCAAAGTGGAAGCCAAGGACGGGCAAATCTGTAGACACCCGATTCTGACCTACAAGTCAAACCACATTTCTTGTTATCTTAGTAAGCCCCAAGTTGGTCATTCACCTTGAGCCCACCATTAGCCTTGCTTTGAGCCCATTAACAGCCCAATTGTTATGATATCCTGTCCATTATCTCTTAAAAGAGTCTTGAGTCTTAAATGCCCATTATTCTCCCATTTAATTGGCCAATAATTCAAGGATAATCGATTTTCTTGATGCGACGGGTCGTGGCGCCGCGTCAATCCTTGTCGCGCCCCCTATGGCCGTTGCGACAGCCCATGCATATCCATGCACGTGGCCTTTCTGTCGCGCCCCTTCTGGTCGTCGCGTTCATCCCTGTCGTGCCCCTACGACCTGTCGCGACAACAGCCGCATGCGCTGGCCTTCGCAACCACCTCCTATTTATCCTCTTATGGCCTTTGCATTTATCCTCAAGCAACCCCCCAACCTCCTGAGCGCATCTTGGGATTGTGGGACTCTTTGGGCATCCCTTGGACTCTAACCCACGAGATTTAATGGCAATTATATTTATTTGGGTAATTATCATCTAAAAATGGGATTATTCTCTCTCATTTCTCTATAAAAGCAAGGCCCTTCCTTCAGAGCGAAGGGAGCCCCATTTTTCACCCCGAAGGGCTGCCGAAATTTTCTGTGACCAATACTTAGCTCGCAGCTCTTCCATTTCTCTCATTTTCCTCCTATTCCCTTCACCAAGCCATGCCCATTTCTTCATCTACGGAGCTTGGAGCTTGAGGAGGGCGGCCCCCACTTCTTCTGAGGCTCCAGCACGAGCCAAGGACGCATATAACGCCGGGAGTCGCACCATATGGGGCTTTTTCTTCCCTCTTCCCTCATTTCCTTTTCCATGCATGTTATTTTATTTTCTAGATAGGCTGCATTTCTTTTCCACCACATTTTTTCCATCACCCAAGGGGTTAAAAACCACCCCCCAGGTCAGTTCCCACCATGCTCTTTTTTTCCACTTCATTGTGAATAGTTTCTACACTTAATTTGTTCTAACAGGGTTTGTTTGTTTGTTTCTCTTGTTTTTGGCAGGTATTCAGTCAACATTCTACGAGTAGCTCTTATTCTTTGGCCGGCCGGAGAGCAGGAAGAAGGTCCTCTCACGTTTCTCCCACACTGCAGAGAACGCGGCTGGCGAGGGCGACGCGACAAAGAAATGCGCCCTATACGGGCGTCGCGACAACAAGCCCATCGCGGCGGGGTTACCCGTCGCGATCTCAGGTCAATTCTCTGTTCTCTCTTCCTTTTCCTAGTTTAGTTAGCCCCTTTTTATTTTCTTATATGGCAACTATCTAGGTGGCGATCACATCCATTTTCCATGCTTCCATAGCTAATACATGTTTGCGTGTCTTGGGGTGCACATTCCCCGTGATTACACTATATAAAAGATATAAAATACGTAGCATAGAGAATGAGTTTTAGTTTGAATGGATTTCTTAGAGATAGCTTGCTTACAGTAACATATTTTGAAACTTTGAATGTGCCAAAAATAATGCGTTTGAAAATATAGAGAGAGAAGGATTTGACGTATGCTTGGCATCATATATTAAAATCATTGTGATATGATGGAACACTATTTGAACAGAATATATCACTATATGTTGTGAGAATCATGAGTGAGATTTTAATAATCAGTGCATCCAAAGTATTTAAAACAATATGTTCACTAATCATATATTTGAAGTCAGATTAACAATAACCAGAATGTAAAATAACTTCAATCAATACATAGATAACACTAATCAGATCGATACTAACTCTTTATTCACTAATCGGATGATACTAACTCTTTGTTCAGTAATCGAAACATATATAACACCAATCAATATAAGTTTTATTCTCTAATCAGAACAACACAAGAGTAATCAAAATGATGTTAAGTAATCTTAAAGAGAATGTTCAAGAGGAACATGAAATATATCACTAATCGAAATAAGAGTTTCTTCTATAATCGGAACAACACAAGAGAGTAAGTTCACTACAATTAGTATAGACTTTTGTACTCTAATCGTAACACTACTTCTTCAATAATCGGTATGAAACTTTTCTTCTCTAATCAATAGAAGACTTCTTTGGTAATCAATGTAGAGCACACATATCGATTAGTGAACAATTCGCGCATGACTCAGTAAGCTTCGTTTATGATGAAGTGAACTTCTTCACTAATTAGTATAAGACTTCTAATCAGAATACTATGATACAAGTTCAGAAATAGTAATCAGTATGGGACTTCTTTACTAATTGGTATAAAATTTCTTCAGTAATCGATGTGCACACATATCGTATGACGAAGTGGGCTTTGTGCATGACGAAGTGAACCTTCAAGTATGACGAAGTGAACTTCGTGCTAGACGAAGTGAACCTCTTCATTAATCGATAGAAACTTACTCTAGTTGTAACGTCACAACTTTTTGGATTACAGTTTAATGGGTTTGGTGGCCAGTGTGTGGCCAATTTTTGGATGTTTGGGCAGCTTGTGTGGGGTTGGAGGCCGGAAATCCGGGCCAAACCAACCTCTGGTGCGCCTATCCGAAATGCGACCAACACAGGCGTTGCATTTTGGAAACGCGACCACATCGCCCATCGCGATTTGGTTACCGCTTTTTTGGGTGCGCGTCTGCATGCGCGCAAGGGCGTCATGTTTTAAATGCGATGGCTATGTACGTCGCGATTTAAACGCGACGACGTGACCAGCGCAATTTGGTCTGTGTGTTGGTGTTGGTCGAACCCTGGCAAAATAGTGCAGGAAACACTGTTCAGCCGAGGGAGAGGTTACTGTGGGCTTTTTGGGTGATTCAACATTTACAGCGTGCGGTTGGGCGTGCTACCGTCGCGAGGAGGTTGTTTGGAGCACGAGAAATGCCTGGGCAAGGCCGATCTTTGTGTTCTTCGCGTCCTTCGTGTGGTAGGGTAATTCTCCTCGTTTGTGGATCGATTGAACCATGATTAAGATGTTTAATGCATGGAATGGGTTAAGATGAGTAGCAAGCATATGTAGGCTTTTATTTGTATGCAAATATGCAAGTTTTACCATTATACAGGGTGGTTTGTATGTTTTCCGGATTGAAGGTTAGGGTGGGGTTTCTTGACTAAAAAGGCGATAGAACCAATCGTCGCGTTTTGAACACGGCGATCTGTCTGGCTGTGATTCAGTTTTTAAGGCGACGGTTCACCCCGTCGCGATTTGTCCTTCAAATGGCAACCTCTGTGTGCATCGTGTTTTAGAAGGCAGCCACCTGACCCATAAATTGTCAACACAGTGCCATGTGCTGTCTTTAGTTATGGGACTATGTGACTGTTAGTTTATGTGTTATGGGTTGTTGGCGGTGCATTGGCACGCGTCGTGATTGAGAATGCGAGTTTGCATGATTCGTGTGTATGTGGCAAGTCGGGTATTACGACGCCTTCCGTGGTACCTCTCGATTCGGGTACCCCAGGTTCTCTGTGAGCCAGGCACGTTATGCTCGGGGTTTGTCCCGGTACTTATGTATCGTCGAGGTCTGTGTCGTCTTCCTGGATACCCTCACTCCTTTGCTTGAGTTGTACGTCGGCTGAGGGAAAGACGACAATGGCACAACGACTTGTGTGTGTTGGTTGTGTTTGATCGCTTGTAGTGCGCTCTTGGTTGGGGGACAGACACCGGTAGACATATTGGTCCCCAGCTAGTCTTGTTTCCAGTGCCTCTGTAGCGGTCCTCGTCGTTCAAATCCGTTAACCTAATAACGGGCCTGACACGACTCCGCTTCCCGCAAACCGGCCGAAGCCTCGCAAGGGATACCATTCACATGTCCGTAGAAATACAAAGGAAACTGCTCAAATATATATAAGATTGTCAATCTCACAAATATTTACATGAAATAAACATAGCCAGTTCCTCAACTGTAATCAAACTAGTACAACAACAACCTGGGGCATACCCCGAGGTGTACAACAGGAAGGAAAATTACATTGCTGGTGGTGGTGCAAACCCTGCCCCGCTACGGTGCGGCTCAGAACTAGACGACGGGTGCGAAGTCTCCTGCTCTTCCTCACCTGAAAGGGGTAAGGGTGAGACTCACGAGTCACTAGCTCAGTAGGGAAACTCCCCTAGGAACCGAGCAAAACAACACAAGTAGCAAAGCAGGAGGCTACACTAACAATTTATAGTACTAGCTAACAGAATATAAGCTGTAAATATCACTTACCGCTTGAATATTAAATAAACGGCAAACCACAACCAGATGTATGTGCTAAAGTAGGAAAACACCACACTCGGGCCACGTAGATTGGCTCGCGACATCAGCAACTAACCCGAACAAACCACACAGGACTACCTCTCAGTCTCGCAGCCACGGACGTAAGGTCCAGCTGTCGCTCCACCAAGCACAAGCCAAGAAACTGTGGAGAGCAACCAACACCACTCTTGCAGACCACACTATCGCAGGCCCATGCCTGGCACCTTTAGGGACTCTGGCCCGAGCTCCCTAGAGTGAGGCACTGGAAAACAGGACTAGCTGGGGCCTAGTATGTCTACTGGTGTCCGTTGCCCCCAACTACGAGCGTGCTACAAGCGACAAATACAAACTCTCTTGAGTCGCTGTCCCACAGTCGTCTTTCCCTCAGCGGGACGTACTACTCTACACAAGAGTGAGGGTGTCTAGGAAGACGACAAGACCTCGTCGGTACCCAGTACCGGGACAAGCCCCAAGCACACACACATGCCTGGCTTACATAAAACCTGGGGCTCCCAACTGAAGAGGTATCCACAGTAGGCATCGTACTACTCGCCACGTACACACAAACCACGTGCACACCGCACAAGCCATGTGAAACCCTACGTCAACCGCGTGAATACCACGCAAACCACACACACAACACACTTCCCGAGCGCTGCAGGTGCCAATGCACCGCTTACCATTGCCACGCATCACAATTCACGATAATGAATAAACATACTCACATACACATACACAAACAAACCCTCGGTTGTGAATGTGACAGGGTCCCATGTCTCCATCTGAACGCGACACCTCGATATGTCGCGTTCAAGAACTTGAATGCGACGGGTCGGCCTGTCGCGTTCTGAACGTGACAGGAGGGTCCGTCGCCTTCACAGGCAAGAACCCTAATGCAGGGATCCCTCGCCAGATCTCCCCCTTAGACCCTGTAAACCAGTGTTTTCATCCATTTTCCATGCTTTAATGTGTGCCCTAACATGGTATCTACTGTTTGTAAAGCCAATAACACATTAAACACGACAAACATACAATCCATACGATAAAACAAATGGAATCTCCCTACCTCCGTGAAGAACGAGACCCACACGACGTTTCCCCCGCTCCACGCAGCGCCCTCGCGGCAAGAACACGCCAAGAACTCTGCCAAAATGCCAAATCGCCACAAAACCATGCGCAGCACCTTCCCTAACCTTGCAAAGCTTACAAAAGCTCTGTCTGGCCAAAACTCTCTTAAAACAAAGCTCGGTTGAGAACGGGATGAAGCACATTGTCGCGACCTGAACGCGACAGTTCTGGACGTTGCCTTCCCACTCCTGACGTCAGCAAGCCCTGCCCCGTGCGCGACACACGGCGTGCATGCAGACGTCAACCCAAAAGGCGGTTCCATGAACGTGACACTTAGGGCCATCGCGTTCAGAACGCGACGCCCCTCATTGTCGCGTTCACAGTCAGTGAATAGGTAGGCGCTTTGGGCCCAACCTGCTGGCCCACAATGCCCCATAAACCTGTGTAAACACCTGCTAAGCACGTCATTGGCCACACACTAGCCTCCACCAGTACAATGACATGATCCAAACGGTCAATACGCTACATTACTATCACCTAAAAGAAATTTCGACCTCGAAATTTAAAACGGAAACTCAACACTAAATTTTTTAATTAAACTAGCATGGTACTATCATGTAAAAGAATTAAATGCTTACTCAAACAAGTATGGATACGATTTCATCATCTCGTCTGCTAATTCCCATGTATCTTCTCCGCCTTGTCTATTTTCCCATCTAACTTTCACTAATTCAATCTCTTTATTTTTGAGCTTCTGAGTTCTGCGGCCTGTGATCTGCACTGGATATTCTGGCATTGTCATATCTGGCTTCAAATCATCTCTTTGATAGCTGACCACTCGGGATGGATCTTCAATATACCTTCTGAGCATGGAGACGTGAAACACATCATGTGCATCTGTGAAGTCTACTAGAGATCTAACCTGTAAGCTGTCTTACCAAGCCTTTCTTTGATCTGGAATGGCCCAACATACCTCGGACTTAATTTGCCTTTCTTGCTAAATCTGAGCACACCCTTGGTAGGAGAAACCTTCAAAAAGACATAATCTCCGACTTCAAACTACAACGGCCTGCGCCTGGTGTCTGCATAACTCTCCTGGCGACTCTGCGCTGTCTGAAGCTTCTCTTTAATAAATTTCACTGTCTCTGCACATTGTTGGACTAACTCTAGACCCATAACCTGTCTCTTGCCTACCTCATGCCAATTTAGTGGTGTCCTGCACGGTCTACCATATAATGCTTCATAGGGTGCCATTCCAATACTTGCATGATAACTGTTGTTGTAATTAAATTCTACTAAACCCAAATGATGCTCACATATACCTCCCCAAACTAGACAGCAAGCTCTCAACATGTCTTCAATTGTCTGGATTGTTCTTTCTGTCTGCCCATCTGTCTGTGGATGATATGCTGAACTGTACCTTAACTCTGTGCCGACCACTCTCTGCAAACTCCTCCAAAAGTCTGAAGTGAATCTGGGATCTCGGTCTGAGACAATGGTGACTGGAATCCCATGCAAAGGCACAATTCTTTCTACATATAATTTTGCTAATTTGTCCATGGAGCATGACATACTTTATAACGGCCTGGATATCTATACCCAATATAGGTCCATATCCAGATCCGTCTCCCGTGATCAGACCGAAGTCTCTCAAGGGATATCACTAACACGTGTCCAGTACGAATATAAAAGACCATAATTACAATATATAACACAGGAAAGTACAAGTGTATATAACTGTAAACCACAATGTACAATTGTCCACAATTACAATATTACATGTTTAATTAAAGAGTACAACTACCTGGGGCATATCCCGAGGGAGCACAAGCTCAGACGACTCAACTACTCTACTGTTGGTAGTACAAGTCTGCACTACTTTGCATAAACCACACCGAAGTTAGCCAACGCCTGCTAAGTCGGCCAACACCTGAAATAGACTGTAAGGAGTGAGCCTCAACAAGTCACTGGCTCAGTAGGGACCTCCCACAATGAAACCACAACAATACGAAGAGACCTCAACCCCGAAGGGTCTCACTGGCAACATCGGTAGCCAAAACATAACATGCATACACAAACATGTTAAACACCAACTAATCACAAACCACCGGCTAAACCCCGGTCCTCAGAAAGCAAAGGGAAACACAAGACTAGCTTAACACCGCTAGTCCACCCTTTGATCTGAACCACCTCAACATAAGCCTCACCGGCAAACCACTGCCTAGGCTACAGTCTCATAGGCAAACCAGCCACACAAAACATCGGGTTTGGCCACGACCAGCCAACACCCACATACCAAACCATAACTAGAAATACACAGTACGAATATAAACAACGCACAACACGTGGAAAGTCACACTACAAGACCCCCACAGTACGCACGGTCTCACCTCAACACCAGCTGAGGTCGGATTCATGTACCACCATAACACAACTCTACCCACGAGGAGTACATGCACCTGCTACCACAAGGTACAACACCGAACAACGGTACTGTGCCACCTCCAAGGTCTTGCCCAGCTAGCTAGCCCGGGGGGGGGGGGGGTGAATGGGTTATTAAAAATTAGATCTTAGATTGATACCTGTTCACTAAAAAAATTACACAACAACTTAAATGAAAGTTAGAGTTAGAGGGAATGAAACAGCAAACACACAAAAGACAGCCACAAGACACAAGGATTTTATCCTGGTTCGGAACTCCTTTCCACAGGAGACCTACGTCCAATCCCTGAGCAATACCTCAGGATATCACTATCAAGGGTACTATCCCCCTCACGGATTCTTACACCCAGCCTCAATTGGTCTTCCTTCAATCTGAAGGAAATACAACCACCCTGGATACCACCAGGTCTTCCTTCACACAGAAGGGAATAAACTAATAAGAGTAAGCACAAGAATAAGCTTTAGGAACTAGCTCAAACAGCTACAATATGAAGCAAACAAGCCTTGAGAGAGAAAGGATTTTGACACTGGTTTCTCTCAAAGACTTCACTGGCTCTCACAGGAATTCTTTTTCAACATAGAGAGCTAAAGAGCTAAGATCTATTGGAATGGAGTGCTTCGCTCTTGATTGAACTACTGAAGACTTGAAGGATTGGATATTCTCTATCACATAATATTGTGCTCTTCCCAAAAATTGTCTTCTCAGTCTTGTAGTCTTGTATTTAAGCTTCTACTTGAAATTTGAACGTTAAAGATCCGTTGTCTCTCATTCTGGTGTACGTTAGACTGGTCTGCAAGGAAGCTTCTGATCTTCAGTCTTTTATCCTTTAGTACACGCCAAAGAAATGTTTTGATATCTTGTATCTTTTGAGTCCAACGTTGTACAGATAAATCTTGTCAGGTATCTGCAAGCATATCAACAATAAATAGGAGACAGCTAGGGCTGTCGTTGATTGTCAGTCACAGTTGGAAAAGATATTGCTAGTTTTAGCAAAGCTCCTTTCTGTCAAAAATAAGATGTAGACAGAATAGCACAATAGTGGAAGATATCGTCTGCATGCATGAGAGATACGTTCAGAGTGCATTGAATGCATAGCAGTCAAACAGACGAGATACGACTTTGACTATTCAACGTATATTAAAGAGTATTGATATAATCATGAAATCGATATGAACAAAGCCGATGCCTTTATGACTTATGAAATCGTTATAAGTTGATAGGCAAATCGTTATGATAGAGAATCATTAAATCATAATAATGAAATCGTTATAAGCACTTATGAAATCGTTGTGCAAGACAAATCGTTATAAGCACTTATGAATCATTGTGCAAGACAAATCGTTATAAGCACTTATGAAATCGTTGTGCAAGATAAATTGTTATAAGCACTTATGAAATCGTTGTGCAAGACAAATCGTTATAAGCACTTATGAAATCGTTATGCAAGACAAATCGTGTATGAAGAAGTCGATGCAATGACTTGGAAAAAATATGAAGTGAGAGTTTTACCTGATTGTCTTAAACTTCCTTTTACTTTTATTTTCCTGTCCTCAAGGCTCAAGTAATTCATTAGTATTGTTTTGTTAATCATCAAAATTATATATAAATAAGTGAATTAATTAGATGGGGAAAGTTTGGTCATCACAAGGCACACCACATGGTTAACGGTTTCACGATTATAACCTTAACCAGTGGTTCACACACAAACCACAACTAGTGGTCAAACACGAGTCGGTACGGAGACGATGCCACCACTCGGTACGGAGACGACAAACCACAACTTTTATACCTGGGCATACACATGCATACATAAGTGCACTAAGATAAGATGTACGTAGATATCCACCTATGCGTACATGAGGTTTTACATAAGCGTGACTCAATCACGTGGTAAAATAAAATGACAAGAATTGCGAGGCTTCACAATCATTAGGAGGCGATATGAATTAAGTTAGCCAGTAATAATCTATTCAACAAAATAGTCCTTGCATGCATACACTTGATTCGACATATAACATATATAGTATACATACACCGGTTTAGCATGCTTATGTACATTATGCTTGAAATGGATAGATACGACATGCGCACCGGTAATTAGATTAACTTGCACAACTTTGCCTAACATTGCTTAAGTACTATATGCATGGGATTCCTTAATATGCACAATATGCATAACTTAGCAAATTGTTTATTCTCACCTAAATATCATAAAATTCATGCATGTTATTCATGAGGAGTATAGAATCTCAATATACACTACTAAATACACCTACCCTGCTTGAACTCTATATGTACATGCAATGTACGAAGTACAATGTACACATTAACTACACCATGCAAATGAACAACGTTTACAACCAAACATACACATGCATACATAAGTATACCAAGGTGTTATGTATGTAGATTTAGGTATACCATCATCACACGCATAAGATAATATACATATGTACATACACATATGCACTTCATACACTCTCACACAAAATTCCATGAAATAAGTAGCATAGGATATTCTCCAACATTTGGATAGCACATGCATAGTATTATTCAAGTATCCTAAGTCGGAGATTCTTGGTATTCATAATACACCTCTATTTAGCTAATTGCTCATTTCCACATCAATTATTATTATTATATATATATATATATACACTATATACTATATATAGATATACATGCACATGCTTAAGAGAAGTATGATACTTATAGTAGGCACACTGAATTACACATGCTATGCACACAACAAGTGAATATCCTCTCATCATATAAAAGAATATAAATTCGGGGTGTCATACTCTCCCCCTCTTGAAAAAGATCTTCGTCCTCGAAGATCGCATCGAGTACCTATGGTGACGTCGCCGAGGTCATCAACAGCTACTCCTTGCTCCTTTATTGCCGTTGACGAAGCACCTCGTGGAGTAAACTTTGTCTTCAGGTTCGGACACTCCTTAAGCCAATGCTCCTTTCTAGCGCATTTAAGACACCTTCCTTCCTTTCTCCAACATGTGTTCTCGCCATGACGCTTCCCGCACTGGATGCACTCAGGTTTCTCGTTAATTGGGGTCACAGTTGATTTCGGACTTTCCACGAGTTTCTCCTTCTTCTTATCTTGCCTTTGGAATGGCTTGGTCACATCCTCCTTTGAAATTGCCTCCCCCTCTTGGAGAGGTCCCACTTTTCTTTCTTGCTCGGTTTCCATACCTAGAATTTCTTCCAAGGTACGAGAATCAAGCTCCAGAAGCTTAGCCCTCACTGAGGGTTTAAGCCCTTTCACGAAATTCTTCAACTTGCGGTTCTGCTCATACTTCCTAGACTGAGCGCTACGTCTACCACGTCCAGTCATGATCTGCAAAATAAGTAACCCAGTTAGAACCTAGGTTACTATATTCTAACTATTCTCCTTACTCTCTTCCATCTATTATTAGTAATTTCTACATATATGGGCAATTCCCTATGAAGATTTTGCAATATTGTGACGGTGATGGTCTATCCATGTACAGTCTCAACCTTATGCTCTGATACCAATCTCTGTAACGACCCTCTTCATACCGGTACGATTATACCAATCCCCATCGGTATAAAGGGCGTCGTCACAGTGGGACATGTACCCAACACTAGTCGATAGGTTGATATGTACTTGGATAGCAATAGAGTTCAGCGGAATAAAATAAATATCTCAACTTTAACCCATCACCAACACACATTCCACAATCTAAATAGCGAAATAGAAAGACAATGTCCACATTAATACAAGACAAAAGAACTGCATTGTCCAAATATTATCCATACAATAATTCTTTTCATACTACGAAAAAAGAAAAGTACAACTGGTAGCAGCTCCCCAAAATAGTCTTCTAATTGCGATCCTCACTAAGCTTCCTTCTAGTGTATGATACATGTCAACATGTACGCCGAAGCAAGAGTGAGTCCAAAGACTCAGCAAGCAAACCAATGATTTAAACTTAAACATGTCACATTCACAACAAGGCATTATCCTTAAAGAAATGCACACTATCATCAATCAAGAAGGTACTCATGGTCCTTTCTCTTAACTAATAATACATATTATATTCACATGGGCATGCTTTAGTCTATCATATTTCTATTCTAAATCATGAGCAATACATCCTACACATGTACATATTCATTACACCTAACATGTAGCATGGTTCATCCACACATTGTTACATTCCATAGAATCTCTACTACTAAAGCATAAAGTTGAGCGTAAGGGAAAAAGAACAAGCTAGCATGATGACTACTTTCTTTTCACATGCTCTTTTCGTATTTAATGATACAATTTACTTGCTGTTTTAACATTATAAAATCACATGCACATAACTTCACATTTTATAGCATGACTCGAAGATTAAGACATGGTAAAACCATTTAGCAATCCATAAGCGCTTAAGTATGAACTTTTATACTAATTGAACATTTCAAATAGCATGGAATCTAAATATTATTCGTGCATTTACCATGTTCATAATCACACTTTATTTGGTCCTTGTATGCATTTCATTCAATTCCATGGATCTATAGTTATTCACATATTGTCTTATCCCTTAGATAAGCCTACATGTTCATAGTTTGTGTTGCATAAATAGTCATGGTTGTCTAAGTTTACTCACATACACCATTACATGATGAATGTTAAATTACATGATATGATACTAAGCATGACATTTCAATTGAGATACTAACATATGAAAAACATAACCATGGTATGCTAGTAAACTAGTTTTCACATGCAAGCACACTACCACTTCATACACTTTAAGGTTGCTGTCACAACATTATTTCACACTAACATATCATGGATCACAATTTTCACAATCTAACATATTGGTTTCACATGTTTGCACAACTTCTCATTTGCATTAACTCTCCCTCACATCTCATACTTCTTATCATTTCACTTTTGCACATATCTGTGCCGCAATTACACGTATCTTGCACATATCTTGTGCCACATTTACACATATCTTGCACATACCTTGTGCCACATTTACACACATCTTGCACATACCTTGTGCCATGAACACATATCACTTTACACTTTATTTATATTTCATTGCTTAAACAATTTGTCATGACACATAGTCCTAACTACTAGTAGAGGACACTAACAATTATCTCATTCTCATAACTCTTTTCACAACGCATAACACATAACACGACTCATAATCACATACCCACCACCTAGGCAATATAGTGGTGAATCTTGGTAACTGCGCAGACCGGGAGAAGCCCTCTCCACCCTATCCAGTGGTACTTGTCCACCTCCAGGATTTCCCTAATGCCTTTAGGACAAACTTTTCACACTTAGAGTTTTCCATAGGGACTTTTCTATGTACAACTCTCGAGGCCTCTAGGGTAGCAATGTCATTTGGCCCAATTGTTACGCATTACATTCACTTTATCTTATTTTTACACATTATTCACATGTTTTACTTATTTTGTTGAATCGTTTTATATGTTACATCCATAAATCTCACATGTCTCATTAACCCTAGCATGGTACTACTATTAGCAGAAATCAAACATTCAGTACCTCACACTAATCAGGTTGAAACATACATAATCAACCATGTTCATATTAGCATGCGTTGAACACTCGTTTTCGTATGGAAATTTCATAAAGCACTCTACAGTTATCCAAATAACATGAGAATTTAACCACAGACTAATTTCAGGTTTATGATCACACATGCAAATTTTCATATTTTGCTGAGTCATATTACATTTACAGAAATTAAAACATTCAATCTCATGCCATTTATAATTCAATTTATCATGGAACATAACATGAATGTTCGAATTGATTATTCACAGGTCTATACCTATCATTCATAATGTCACAGAAATTTTCCCTGAAATTTTTGCACAACATGTAAAATTTTCCGAAGTTTTAAACCAATTTAGGCATGCTCTCTATTTTCCGATACAGAAATTTTAACAAGTTTCATATTCATGGGAAAATTCCAAAATTTTCGGAACATGGACTGACATACATTTACATCATCTAAAAATTTTATGGAAGTCTAATTACACATGGATCATGCAAACAGTAATCTACCATACCCATGATCTTCATTTCACATGCATTTCACATAATTCTAACAATTTAGATAAATCACAGAAAATATCAAGATCTCACAAACACATTCCATCAACCATATTACATAACATATAGTGCTTACAATATATCCTCATGCGAAAATACATCGGAAATTTATCATATAGGAGGAGAGAACAGCTCACTGTTCTGTCCTGAAGAACTTAACGACATAGTCTGGCCGTTACAGGATATTAGCGTCCATATCGATGGACGCCCACTAGGAATCTTGGCGTCAAGGCATTGACGCCAAGTTTCTGTCTGTGCAAGACACAGACCGAGCTCCATGGATTTGGTGAATGTGGGGTTCCAGGACTCGAGGAAAAATTCATAAAAATACTAAGACTCAGGGGACATGTATAGGATTAAGATCTAGGTTTACTTGCCTTTCTAAAAATTCTACAAAGATCGGAATATGTTGATGAAGCCCTCCTTGGGCAGCGCCAAGAAGCCTCCACAAATCCTTTGCTTCGGGTTCTAGGGGGTTGCAGGCTGCAGTCCAACGCCAGGGAAGCCTTCTCCTACGTATGGCCTTCCTCCTTGTCGTAGAAGATCACCAGAAAACGCCTCCAGTCGCCGGATCCAGCCATCCAGGTCAGTCCTTCCTCTCTCTCTCAGTTAGGGTTTCCTTTCTAGTAAAGAGCCAAGATAGCTCTCTAGGTTGCAAAAGGAGGTGTTTTGTAGACCAGGGGACAAGAGGGGCTCGTGCAGGGTTGAAGGGACAGGTAAGAGCCGCTGGGAGACATCTCCCCAATCAGAAGCCTAGCTCAATGAGTGCTCTCTGCGCTCTGTTGCGCACAAGAAATTAGGGATATTGACGTCCATATCCATGGACGGCTACATTATGGTTGGCGTCAGTCGATATGGACGCTGACATATCATGGGCGTCCATCCATGTTGACGCCAAGGCACTCTTCTGCCAGAACTTAAAATCATGCAGAACCATGCTTAATCCACACATACATATGCATGAAACCTATGTAGTATAGTGTATACACCACTACTCCATGAAAATATCCATATTTACTACTAATCCTACACATACATACATAGGTACATCAGGATAATAACACTTACATGAATATCTTCATACGCATACAATGTATACATAATACAACATGACTCATCACACAAAGAACTGTGTTTACACTACGTATATACTACAATGTATAAGGTATAACATGTATATTACTACACCGTGCAATCCATAACTTTTATACCTGGGCATACACATGCATACATAAGTGCACTAAGATAAGATGTACGTAGATATCCACCTATGCGTACATGAGGTTTTACATAAGCGTGACTCATCACGCGGTAAAATAAAATGACAAGATTGTGAGGCTTCACAATCATTAGGAGGCGATATGAATTAAGTTAGCCAGGAATAATCTATTCAACAAAATAGTCCTTGCATGCATACACTTGATTCGACATATAACATATATAGTATACACACACGGGTGTAGCATGCTTATGTACATTATGCTTGAAATAGATAGATACGACATGCGCACCGGTAATTAGATTAACTTGCACAACTTTGCCTAACATTGCTTAAGTACTATATGCATGGGATTCCTTAATATGCACATATGCATAACTTAGCCATTGTTTATTTCTCCCTAAATATCATAAAATTCATGCATGTTATCATGAGGAGTATAGAATCTCAATATACACTACTAAATACACCTACCCTGCTTGAACTCTATATGTACATGCAATGTACGAATACAATGTACACATTAACTACACCATGCAAATGAACAACGTTTACAACCAAACATACACATGCATACATAAGTATACCAGGTGTTATGTATGTAGATTTAGGTATACCATCATCACACGCATAAGATAATATACATATGTACATACACATATGCACTTCATACACTCTCACACAAAATTCCATGAAATAAGTAGTATAGGATATTCTCCAACATTTGGATAGCACATGCATAGTATATTCAAGTATCCTAAGTCGGAGATTCTTGGTATTCATAATACACCTCTATTTAGCTAATTGCTCATTTCACATCAATTATTATATATATATATATACGCTATATACTAATATATATTACATGCACATGCTCAAGAGAAGTATGATACTTATAGTAGGCACACCGAATTACACATGCTATGCACACAACAAGTGAATATCCTCTCATCATATAAAAGAATATAAATTCGGGGTGTCATAATTAGTGTCAAGACACTGTGAATTTGAGGTTTTTCCAGAATGAAGGTGACAGAAGAAAGGAGAGTAGGAGGATGGAAGAGATGTTTGGGATTGAAAGATGTAGATGGATGAACTGGAGTAGTTTCAGTGAGAGGTGAGGAAGGTAAGGGTGATGATGGAGCTGAGGTTTGAGAGGGAGTGGGAGAGAAGGAACGTTGAGATGGAATGGGAGAGGATGAGGTTTGGGTGCGAGGCATAGGGTGTTTGAAAGTTGGTGGTGCTGAGGGGCTTAGAAGAAGATGAAGGTGAGGAGAGGGTTGGAGTTGCAAGAGTAAAAGTTTCAGGGCCTTGGTAGCTGCTACTGGCTCTTTCCCTTTTGCTTGACCTTCGCTGGTAACTGCAGACGGCCCAGATGGCCTTGACTCTTGCACTGATGGCCCTGACTCTGTGCTGGTGGCCCTGGTGGCTGAGGAATAGCTGCTGGTCTGCTCTGAGTAGCAGAAGGAAAAATCCACCTGCCCTCGAAATTACTGATAGCATGGACTTCATGTCTGACATTTCCTTGTTGAACCACCTTATAGCATTTCAGACTTGAGATAGTTCAGTAGTGGTTGAAGCTTGACTGGCAAGAATGTATTGGCACTGGTCTGAACTGATGATAATTATCTCCTTGAGCCTTTAATATTTCCATAACAGGCTTCAAATTTACTTTCCTGTGGCTCTTTCTTCCCTTCTGAGAGCCCTCTCTTTCTTTTGCTTTTCTGAGTGACTGGCTCCTCAATTAGCATGGCTTGTACTTGGTTCTTCATTTACAGGTACTTTAGCAGGAGCTTGATTTCTTTGAGATGGTGCATCTGTCTCAGGAGCATTCCATCAAAGATTCCTCATTGCCAATTTGCTCCCCCTGAATGGGAGCATTGAGTTCAACATTTTCTTGCTCCCCCTGAGTAGGACCTTCTTCCAAAACGATTTCTCAATGTGGCCTTTTGCCACTGATTTTGATAATTGAGACTCTCTAGCATTCGGCTCCCCTTGGCTGGGAGCTTCTTCCATAATCACTTTTTGATGATTAGCTGCTTGCACCTCAAAACTGACATTTACTTCAGTTAACTTTTCAGTATGGCTTGGTGCCATAGCTTCTTCTTCTGCAAGTCCACCTATTTCTGAAGTAACTGAGGTGGAAGGAAAGGATCCAACACCTCTCTTAGATAGAGGCAACTCTGGAGGTGGGCAAAGGATCTGCCACACCTGCTACTGCTTCTCCCATTGGAGTTTGTGGAGAACGAGATTCAACCTCCATAACAGGTGATCCTGAAGTCTCTGCTTGATCTTCCACTGCAGGTTCTGCTGCTGCTTGTTCTACTGCTACTGATTCTACCTCTAATTCTACTGGTGGATCTGCTGCTTCTTCTGGAATCTCTGGGACATCTCCAATGATGGCCTCTCCCTCTGTCACAGAGGTCTTGGTCCATATTCCATTCTGCACTGAGAATCCACTTTTCTTTAGGTTCCTGGACCTTATAGACTGCCCATCTTTTCCACAACTGCCCCAGATAGATTTACTCCAAAATGTTTGAATATCTTGGTAAGTAGATGAGCATAGGGCAATGAAACATTCAACTTGCTCTTTGTATCCCAGATTTGATCATGGGCAAACTTCATTCTCTCCAACATGACCTCGGCCATGTTAATCTCCTTTTGCTGGATTACCCAGAACATCATGTCTGAATCTGCCCTAGTACAAGTTGAGAAAGTGGCACTGCGGGGAACCATGATTTGGCAGATAATAAAATGAAGTAGACGGTTGAATGCAGTCATCTGGTTGATATCTAATTTCCTGTCTCTCAGCCTGAACCTGGACCTATAATACCAAGACCTTTTGCTTGATCGTTCACTGTGTGAACTCCACTGTGTCCAGAAGTCTTCACCCCAAACAACATGTGCAAAAGCTCATGATCTACTTTAATTTAGATTCCCTTTACAGATGAGACAAGGGACCCATCCGCCTCTGACCGTAGACAAACATAAAAGGCTTTCACTAGGTCGGGATAGCTTACCTCGGTGAAGGTGGCAATATCCATCCACTGCATCCTCTCAAAGTTTCTGCTATACTATTCATGCCATTCTTCTCTAGATTTGGTACATCCACTGCTTTATTTCTGCAAACCTTCATCTTGACGAATGTGACCTTTCCTGCTGCTCAGGGGACAAATACTCAGCACTGTATCCCCCTACACTTCCGGAGATCACTGGAGCGGCCATGGGTAGAGTGGAAAAGGTTCTGGGGAGAGGAGATGATGAAGCCCTCAAGGGATTCTTCGCGGGAAGAAGAGAAGGCTTCAATCTTGCGGAGAGTCGATGCCGGAATCGTTAGGGCATCGGCTTTGGCGAACAGATAAAGGAGAAGGAAGGGTAAAGGTGGGAGAAGAGTCGTTCCCACAACAATTTGACTAATTAATAATACTTTATCGAAAAGGAGGCGCCAAAAGGGGTAACGGCAGAAAGCGACAAAAGGGTTTGACGGGTCAAACTACTTTTAACACAATGGCGGTCAAATAAAGTAAATAAGCTGAGTTTTGCTTAATGCCAGAGAGAGAAAATTTCATTATAATCTGAAGAAAAAATTATATGCCAATTTAAATATAGAAATCTTTTCACAAATTGCACATCCCTAATTCCCTTCTAAGAGATGTAATCTCTCTTCAGGTAGGGCTTTTGTGAAGATATCTCCAGTTGACCATTTGAATCTATAAAAGAAATTTCTAAATTACCACTAGCTACATGATCTCGAATGAAATTATCTAACCTCAATGTGTTTAGTTCTTGAGTGTTGCACTGGATTCTTGGTGAGGTTGATGGCACTTGTATTATCCACAGTAGTGGAATTGACTTGATATGAATGCCGAAATCCTCAAGTTGTTGCTTTATCCATAGGAGTTGTGTACAGCAACTTCCAGCAGCAACATATTCAGCTTCAGCTGTTGATAGAGCTACTGAGTTTTGTTTCTTGGAAGACCAAGATATCAGACATCCTGCAAGAAATTGACAACAACCACTGGTGCTTTTTCTATCTACTTTGCATCCAGCATAGTCAGCATCAGAATATCCTACTAAATTTATTTCACAAGATTTTTAATACCAAAGACCTAAATCATGAGTTCTAGCTAAATATCTGAATATTCTTTTCACAGAAATAAATGAGACTCTCTAGGGTCTGCTTGATATCTAGCACACATGCATACACTAAATAAAATGTCTGGTCTACTTGCTGTTAAGTAAAGTAATGACTCTATCATACCTCTATAGTTCTTTTGATCTACCTTTTACCATTTTGATCACTGTCCATTCTGGTTGATGTGCTCATTGGCGTTGACAATGGCTTCGCACCTTCAAATCCAAATTTCTTTAACAGCTCTTTGGTGTACTTGGCTTGACAGATGTGGGTGCCTTCCTTCCCTTGCTTGATTTGCAATCCAAGGAAGTAGTTTAGCTCTCCATCATACTCATTTCAAATTCTCCCTGCATAAGCTTTTCAAAGTACTTGCAAAGAGATTCATCAGTAGATCCAAAAATAATATCATCTACATATATTTGCACAAGTAGTATATGTTTAACTTTTGATTTTATAAATAATGTGCTATCTACTTGACCTCTAGTGAAACCATGATCTAATAAGAAGTATTGAGCCTTTCATACCAGGCTCTAGGTGCTTGCTTTAAACCATATAAAGCCTTATGGAGTTTAAATACATGATTTGGAAATTCGGTGTCATCAAAACCTAGAGGTTGTTCAACATACACTTCCTCCTTGATAAAACCATTTAAGAAGGCAGATTTGACATCCATTTGAAACAATTTTAAGTCTAATGCAGATGCATAAGCAAGTAAAATTCTAATAGCCTCAAGTCTGGCCACAGGTGCATAGGTTTCATCGAAATCTATGCCTTCCTCTTGGGAATAGCCTTGAGCTACCAGTCTGGCCTTGTTTCTTAAGATTACTCCAGACTCATCCAGTTATTTCTGAACACCCACTTGGTGTCAATAACTGAATGATTGGATGGTCTAGGAACAAGTGACCATACTTGGTTTCTCTTGAGCTGATTTAGTTCATCTTGCATGGCTATTATCCAGATTCATCAGTTAAGCTTTATTGACTGTCTTAGGCTCTATTTGAAAAACAAAAGCTAAATAATCACAAGAATTACATTACCTCTTGCTCTTACCCCTACAGATGGATCACCAATAATTCTCAAGAGGTGATCTTTCTTATGTCTCCATTCTTTTGGAAGATTTTCATGTTGAATTTCAGTTTGCTGCAGTTCTTCCAGAGGTGGATCTTCTTGTCCTCAATTGAGGTATTCTTTAATTTTTCGGACAAGTCATCTGCATCATCAATGTCACTAATTTCTTCCTTTTTCAAGGAAGGGTTAGATTCATCAAAAATAACATGCACAGATTGTTCAATTATAATGAGCGTTTATTGAAAACTCTATAACTTTTGGGTTTAGAAGTGTACCCCATAAAGATGCCTTCTTTGATTTGGCATTTAACTTACCAATGTCCCTTTTTCCATTGTTGTGGATGAAGCAAGGACATCCAAATATTTTGAAGTGACTGATCTTAGGTTTCTTTCCCTTGTAGAGTTCATAAGCAGTCTTCTTCAGAATTGGCCTGATCATTACCCTATTAATGATGTAGCTTGCAGTATTGATGGCTTCGGCCCAAAAATATCTTGGCAAGTCATATTCTGATAATATTGTTCTTACCATATCCAAAAGAGTTCTATTTTTCCTCTCAGCAATTCCATTCTGTTGAGGTGTCCTTGGTGCTGAGAAGTTGTGCTCAATTCCTTGGTCATCACAGAACCTAGCAAACTTTTCATTTTGAAATTCACCACCATGATCTGATCGGATAGAGATAATGGTGAACTTCTGATCTTTCTGAACTTTCTTACTGAAGCTGAAAAAATTATCAAAGGTGTCATCTTTGTGCTCTAGAAAGGATACCCAAGTATATCTTAGTAATCATCAACTCAACTATGACAAATCCAAAATTCTTTCCTCCAAGACTGGTAGTCCTCATTGGCCCAAATAGATCCATGTGAAGTAGTTCTAATGGCTTTGAGGTGGTCACTAATGTCTTTGATTTGAAAGAGTTCTTGGTGTGCTTTCCTCTTGCACAAGGTCTGCAGATGCTCTCCATTTTTGTGTTGACCTTTGGCAGTCCTTCCACTAGATTTCTCTTTATGAGCTTGTTCAATCCATCCAAACTGCAGTGGCCCAGTCTCACCACAAGAATTTGCGAGATTACCGACGGATATTTTCGACGGATTATTGTCCGTTGGTAATTCCGTCGGAATTACCGATATGCCGACGAAAATTAATCCGTCGGAATATCAGTCGAACTAAGATAATACCGACGGATATTCTGACGGAAATAATACCGTCGGAATATCCGTCGGTAATACTGCTATTCCCAATCCGCGAAACCCCCTTCTTCCCCCTCCCCCTCTTTCCCTCCCTCTCTCTCTCTCTCTCTCTCTCTTCTCTCTCTCTCTCTCGCCGCCTCAGCCCGCCGCCGTAGAGACGCCGTCGTCGCCCCAAGCTCCCGCCACCGCCGCTCCCTCGTGCCGCCGTCGAGACGCCGGCCCGCCGTCGCCCCGAGGTCCCGCCGCCGCCCCCGCCGGCGTAGGTACCCCGTCGCACCCCCCCTCCCCCTCTTTTCCCCCTCCCACTCCCCGTCCGAGCCCCCCCTCCCTTTCCTGTCGCCCCCCTCCCCCTCCATTCCCCTCCACCTTCCCGTCCCAGCCCCCCTCCTTCCCCTCCTCCACGTCCCAGCGCCCCCCTCCCTTTCCTGTCACGCCCCCCCTCCCCGTCCCAGTCCCCCTCCTCATCTCCCCATCCCAGTCCCCCTCCCCGTCCCCTCCACCTCTCTGTCGCGCCCCCCTCCCCCTCCATTTCTTCCCCCTCCCCATCCCAGTCCCCCTCCCCGTCCCCTCCATCTCCCTGTCGCGCCCCCCTCCCCCTCCATTTCCTTCCCCCTCCCCGTGCCCTGCCAGGCCCCCTCCCCTAAATGCGGCCCCCTTCCCCTTCCTGTGGCCCCACCCTCTCCCCTAACCCACCCACCCCGGCCCCCCCCCCTCCCCTGTGAAGGCCCCCCTCCCCTAACCCACCCGGCCCCCCACCCTCTCCCCTGTAAAGGAAATCTAAGATCTAGATGATGTTGACAAAACAAGATAACGTGAATATTGATGCTTGTTACACATCATCCCCCTACATATTTATGGAGGACTGGGTGGTCCATTACATTAATACGATGACCATTCAATTAAAAGGAAGTGTAACAAATATTTCTCTAACGTGAATATTTCTAGATATGTGTAGTAAATATTTTTCTAACACGAACGAGTTTGTGTTTTTTCTCAAGTAAATTCTCAATCTAGTCAACAACAACTTTACCACATGACTGACAATTACTTCAAAATTTTTCTTTACAAGCTTTCTATTCCTCGATCAGAACGAGCTGAACTTTGTTTCATTAATATAATTCTATATCATATACTAATTAATTAACCTGGACTTTGTTTCATTCGATCTATATCATAGACTAAAATTAAGACGCTCTAACATCATTAATTTAGCTTTTTTCTTCTTTTTTGGTTTCTTATGCTACCAAGATTGTTTGGAAGCTAATAATTAAGATTGCTCGGAGCTATACTGATCACCCCATTAACTTGGACACGTTGATATCTTAATTAGGAAAAAAAAGAAAAAATAAAAAGAAAGACATAGCAGTAAAACATATCAGATCGAAACGAATGAACGGACATATATGGCCCCGTCACTAACATCCAATCCCGTGTGGTCTCCTTCTCATTGGATCAAGCTCAATATTAGTCAATCTTGCTTTCTTTGGATGGCATATTCCATTTTTTACCCTAATGGATGTTAACCATGTGGGCTTTTAGACAAAGTTAAATGGTTGGACTAATGGAGCGGTCTATACATAACATTAAACGGATGTTTGGGTTAAAGTAAAAAAACATATTTTTCGTCATTTAATTTTTCACACTTTATCTTTTTGCTATTTTATTTGAAAATTGGACCGCAGGTAAGCGAACATAACTTCGTGATCGACCACATAAAGACAACGAGGGAGTAAGTGTTGATAAACCGGATGACACAATGTGGAACCACAAATATTGCACAAATGCTTCATTAGAAATTATACATTCTAATTCGAATAGTTAGTCCATGTCTTCGATACATATATGTTTGACGAGAAAGATTTGTTACATATTTTTCATGGTCATTCCTCACATATTCCTCTTTCACATTAGTTTAGTTTACATTTAATTATTTATTTTCTGCTTAATGATTAGTATTACACATCTTATTATAATGTATTAGTTTAGTATTGCACTTGTTTATATGTAATTCATGTACATGTATGTATGAATTTGGTTTATTATTGCACTTGTTCACATGCATGATTTTGATTTCATATTCATTTCATATTCATGTGCGTTTGAAATTTGATCTATGCATGTATAGTAATTTTTCACTGCACACACATCACGAGAGCGTGTTCAACCCGTGTCAATGAACATTCCCGTTCAAGACTTTGGGATTGATGTGCACGAGTCTTATTTTCAATAATGAGAACGTGTATATCTAACTCAAAGTTCTGAATTGTCCCGTTTTGGACAGTCTGTGAATGTTTGATCGGAGTTAGGCGGTCATTTATTATGTGATTGTATTATTTGCTTAAAATTTCGGGTGCTTCTACTCACTCATCTCTGATATACCTTTATTGATTTAGAATATTTCTTAACCACTTATTAGTAAGTGTTTAAGAAAATCTCAATCAATAAATATTTTTGGTATATCAGAGAGGTGTGGGGAGATGCTGCCGAAATTTTCAGCAAATAATACAAACACATAATAAATGGTCATCTGAGTGCGATCAAATATTCACAGATGGGTAAAAAGTGATAATCTTAAATATATCCTACCTATTCATTTTGACTTACTCGAACGATGTGAGGGTCTGTTGGATTTTAACTCGTGACATGACATTTAATCTGTGTAGGAAAAATGTCTTTTGAGAATCGGTCATGGATGTATCGTGGATTAGTGAATGGATTTGTGACCGAGGAATTTAAAGATGGAGTTGACAGTTTTATTCATTTGCATTGAGTAATTCCTCAGTAGCAGTTGATCCGATGGGTAACATCCGATGTCCGTGTTCGGCTTGTAAGAACAGAAAGTGGATATCGACATGGGATGTGCAGCATCATCTGTATACGAGAGGATTTGTGTGGCCATTATGAGTTATGGTCGTGTCATGGTGAGTTGAATAGTCAGTCGTCTGCACCAGCTAATTACTTTGCCTCCACAAGTACGTACGTACATGGTTGTCGATGCTGCTGGTCCGGAGTTCAATATTCATGAAGATCAAACAAATGAAGAAGTGCCGAATGATACAGCTCAAGATTTTATCAGTTACTTCGAGATGCTGATGAGCCATTATGGGATGGTTGTGAGAAGCATACACGGTTGTCTGCAGTGTCGCAGCTATTGAATTTGAAATCTGAATTTCATATGAGCGGAGTTGTTTTTGACCGGCTTCTCTTACTGGTCAAGAGCATGCTTCCTCAATCAGAGAGGTTACCTGCTGACTTTTACCGTGCGAAGAAGATGGTGAATGATTTGGGGCTTGGTTTTATGAAAATTGATGCATGTCCGAATCACTGTATGCTGTACTACAAAGAGGATGCAGCTAAGACATCATGCTGTATTTGTAAGCATGATAGGTTCAAGCCCAAGAGAGGGGACAAGTCAAAGCAGAAGGATGTTCCGTATAAGTCATTGCGGTACTTTCCTATCACACCACAGATTGCAGCGATTGTTTATGTCCTCGAGGACAGCTGGACATATGACTTGGCATGCGAAAAGAGTCCGTCGCGACGAAGGTGAAATGAGTCATCCTGCCGATGGTGAAGCTTGGGCTCATTTTAGCCGTACTCATCCTTACTTCTCAAGGGATCCACGCAACGTACGGCTTGGTTTATGCACAGATGGTTTCAATCCTTTCGGAGGCTCGGTGGCATCTTACTCATGTTGGCCAGTATTCCTAACACCGTATAACCTTCCGCCAGGCATGTGCATGAAGCATGAGAATCTGTTCCTTTCATTGCTGATTCCGGGTCCAAAAAGTCCAGGAAAGAATATAGACATATATCTCAGACCGTTGATTGATGAGATGAAATTGTTATGGTCAGATGGTGTGCAGTCTTATGATGCATCCAGAAAACAGAATTTCAATCTGAAGGCTACACTAATGTGGACAATAAGTGACTTTCCAGCCTACGGCATGTTATCTGGCTGGAGCACACATGAGAGGTTGGCATGTCCTTATTGCATGGAGGATTCTAAATCATTTGTGTTGAAATCTGGGGGAAAATCTTGTTGGTTCGATTGTCATCGGCGGTTTCTACCCAGTGACCATCCTTTCCGAAAGCAAAAGTATTCTTTTATGAAAAATACAACTGTGATGGAGGAGGTAGATATGGAACGTGTCTGGTGGAAACATGGCGAGGCGGGTCCAGACTTACCGACTGTAACACAACTGGCTGGTAGTACCCGACAAATCCCTGGCTTTGGGAAGGATCACAATTGGGTGAAGCAAAGCATTTTTTGGGAATTGCCTTATTGGTCAACACTTTTGATACGTCATAACCTAGACGTCATGCATATAGAGAAGAATGTTTTTGATAATGTGTTCAACACAGTTATGGATGTCAAAGGCAAAACGAAGGATAACGTCAAGGCACATTTCAATTTGAAAGTACTTTGCAAACGTCCAGAACTAGAGCTACAACATGTTCAAGGAAAAGTGGTGCAACCTAAAGCTGCATATGTGCTTGGGGCCAGACAGATTAAGGAAGTGTTGCAATGGCTAAAGCAATTGAGATTTCCGGATGGATATGTCTCGAATATTGCGCGTTGTGTAAATGTGAACGAGGGAAAAATATACGGAATGAAGAGTCATGACTGCCATGTTTTCATGCAAAGACTGATGCCTCTTGCTTTTCGTGAGTTGTTGCCGAAACAAATATGGGGAGCAATGACTGAGCTGAGTCAATTCTTCAGGATTTTATCTGCATCAGAACTCAAAATTCATGACTTGCAAAATATGGAGCAAAATATATTCAAACAGTCTGCAAATTAGAGAAGATATTTCCTCCAGCATTCTTTGATTCAATGGAGCACTTGATCATCCATTTACCATATGAGGCAAGGGTTGGACGACCAGTACAATTTCGATGGATGTATCCGTTTGAGAGGTATATTTCTACATCTCAATTTATTGCCATTACGACGATCTTTTATAGTACTTATGTATGCATTTGAATTATTGTCGTAGGTGCATGCACGATCTTAAGATGAAAGTCCGCAACAAAGCACAAGTTGAGGGCTCTATTACTCAGGCGTACCTCATTGAGGAGATATCGAACTTCTGTTCGATGTACTTTGACACGGAAATACGAACCCGACGCACTCAACCTCCACGTAATGATGATGGTGGAGATTCCGAGGTGTCAGACCGACTCTCTGTATTCAAGTGTCCCGACGGGCGTTCGGATCTTCATCTACTCGCGCGCACATCTAAGACAGAGAGTTGGTAGCTGCGGAGATCTACGTGTTCATGAATTGCGAAGAACTAGAACCCTACATTCAGTAAGCTCTCCACGCTTATTCGTCATCATTTGCGTGCATTGCTGCAGAACCTAACGGTTGTGTGATATTTACATTGCAGAGAGTTTGAATCGGTCATATTGTGACGGAATCCACGTCTAACTGACGTGCAGGTTGAAAAGGAACGGGAGAAGTCTTTTCCTACTTGTTAAGATCTCGAGTATGTGTCTAATTATTCCAAAACATAAGTGTTATGTTTTTTAGCACTGAGTTGAAGTCATTTATTCAATGTTTGTCTATTTATCTCATAATAGGTTGAACAAGGCTTCATTCCCGATTCAAGAGTACAACAGATTAGTTTTGGCCCCTCGAAGATTGTACGTGTCTATCCAGGCTACATTGTGAATGGATACAGATTTCACACGAGAGATTATGGACGGAATAAGTCTACGATGAACAGCGGCGTATGTGTGAAGGGAAGTGCCTACAATGAAAATGAAATTGACTATTATGGCATTCTCGAAGAAGTCATTGAACTACAATTTTTGGGACAAGACAACAATGTATTTCTGTTCAAGTGTCATTGGTTTGACCCGACATCTATTCGTCATGACACAACATATGGATTAATCGATGTGAAGCATAAGTCCAAATTGAGTACATATGAGCCATTCATTCTGCGGCACAAGCCCAACAAGTTTATTATTCAAATTATACATCCCTCAAATTAAGAGATTGGTGGGCTGCATGTAGAGTGAAATCAAGACTATTCCTTGAGTATGAGCTTCTCCCGACTGATGATGAGCTCGAAGGTGTTAATGACAACTTTTTCCAATCAGATCGGAGTGACGCACGAGAGTTGGCAGCTTCTACGTAGTACAATGTTCATGATATAAATGAAACAATTTGCTTACATAAGGATAACGAACAAGAAAAGTTGACCCAAATGTCGCTGAGCGGGAGGTGGAGTCTGATGTGGAGGAAGACTCCTAGGATGATGAGGATGAATTCCAGAATGATGATGAGATGATGCTGAATTAAACATGTCTTCAGCATCTGATGATGAATATAGATAATATACTGCATATTTTGTAAGAAATTGGTGTTGTTGTTAATTACATGTTCATAATAAATTGCTACTTCAAATTGAGTGCTGATGACTTGCTATATCTTTATTTGTATCAATAGAGATATGGTACGTGGAGGACGCAGTCGGACGGTTGCCACGTCCGTTGGCAGAGGGACTGCCTCCCCGTCCACGTCTGCCTCCAGGTCCGCGACAGGTATATGCATATGTACACAAAAACCATATGGGTATTATTATTTATATTGATTTCACGAGAACTAACGTACATATAATTTTACAGGGACTGCCTCCCCGTCCACGCCCGTCTTCCCAGCGACAGGTAAATTTCTATATTGTTGTTTATTTGAAATTCATAATTTCTAATGTGTATGAAATTTTGCAGGGACTGCCTCCCCGTCCACGCCCGTCGTCCCAGCGACAGGTAATTTTCTACATTGTTGTTTATTTGAAATTCATAATTTCTAATGTGTATGAAATTTTGCAGGGACTGCCTCTCCGTCCACGCCCCCGTCGTCCCAGCGACAGGTAAATTTCTATATTCTTGTTTATTTGAAATTCATAATTTCTAATGTGTATGAAATTTTGCAGGGACAGCCTCCCCGTCCACGCCCGTCGTCCCAGCGACAAGTAATTTTCTACATTATTGTTTATTTGAAATTCATAATTTCTAATGTGTATGAAATTTTGCAGGGACTGCCTCTCCGTCCACGCCCGTCGTCCCAGCGACAGGTAAATTTCTATATTCTTGTTTATTTGAAATTCATAATTTCTGATTGTATGAAATTTTGCAGGGACTGCCTCCCCGTCCCTCCACCTCCGTCCCCGCGACAGGTAAATTTCTATATTCTTGTTTATTTGAAATTCATATTTTCTAATGTGTATGAAATTTTGCCTCCCTGTCGACCATCCGAGCAGTGCCACCTTCGTCTTCTTCCTCACCACAGGTAAACATATGTTTCAATAGATTAGTATGTTTGGTCTCTTGCAATTTATACAATAAAATTGTACTAAATTGTTTTCAACAGAGGTGGAGAGCCAGCATCCAGCAGCTGAGGAGGGGCCTCAGCTACCAGACGACAACCATGCTGGATCTCAGGGTAAAGTTCATCATCTCAGTGTTACTGTATTTGTTATTTAGGATATACATTTCATGTAAAAAATAATGTGGAATTGCAGGGGGAAGATAGGTCCCAGTCCTGCTTCCCGCTATATTACGACGCTGGTCCACGCACATATTCCAGGACCAGTGGATGCATGGAGAGACGTCCCGGTGCCAGTCCGGGATTTATTATTTGACATGTTTACGGTATTTTTATTTTTTAGAAGAGTTGAAGTCATTTATTCAATTATTATTAATTTGGGTTTATTGCAGAACGTTGATTAATTTTATTTCTTTACAGCGGTGGTTCGCGTTCACGAGACCCGAGGATCTCCCTCGGGCTCGAGCCGTCTGGGAGATTACGGCCCAGACTAATTTAAGAAAGTCGATGTGGGAGGCACGGGACAAGGCAATGAAGACCACAGGCAACCGGGATCCTATGGCTTGGTGGATTACGGCCATGTTTGGCTGCGGAGGGACTATTGGGAGTCCCTTTGCTCGCGTTGGGCTGCTGGACCATGGCAGCAGCGGTCACAGGCGGCAATACGCAACAGAGCAACTCAACCGGAAGAATGTGCATACTAGTGGATCCGTATCTTATGCGACCCACAGTAAAAAATTGGTAAGTATTTTATTGTTCGATTCATATATACATATGGATTATTATTGTGAAAGTAACTAATTTTGTTGAATTTTAAGCATCACGACCTGGAGCGTGCCCCTACTTTCCGCAAGGTATTTGATCGGACTCATAAGCGGAAGGGGACGGATGACTATGTTACCGAGTGCCCGCACGATTGCTGTAAGTCAAGCTTTAAATTATGAATTCAATTATGATATTAAAGTAATTTGTTTTCAATAATTTAATTTAAATTATTTACAGGAGACGTACGACAGAACGATGGCGGAGCGCTACACAGAGGGCACTCCCCAGCCAGATTTGGATGCGGACGCTTGGGTCGAGGCAGCGGAGTGCCGAGGAGGGTCGAGTGTACGGCTTTGGGGACAGCCTGGATACTCATCGAGTGTTGTCCACATATGCCAATTCGATCGCTCCTCCGGCACACGCGAGTTCATCTTCTGCGCCACCCGTCAGTGGTGTAGAAGACATTAGAGGCATCATTTGGGAGGAGCTACGTACAGAGCTACAGACGCAGCGGAAGAGCTACAGACGCAGCGGGTAGAGCTACAGACGCAGCGGGTAGAGATACAGGCGCAGCGGGTAGATATAGAGACGCAGCGGGTACAGCTACAGACGCAGTTCAGCGATATGGTTCAGCAGTTCATCTCAATAATGTAGGGAGTACGCCCCACACAGCCAGCAGCTCAGGTCAGTATTAGTATTAATTTCATATACTTAGGATTGGGTCGGGCGTTCAATTGACGGATCTAAAAACACGGTCAACCATATATAAATGGTTAAAACACGCAACCCGGGGGTCCAAAATCCCAAATAGGGATCGGATCGGCGTGCCGTTTTCTCCGACACGACCAGGTGGGTTAAAGTGACGTGTGGGAACTGACGAAATCCAATTTGGATCTCCGGATTGGGTCGGACGTTCAATTGACGGATCTAAAAAACACCCAAGTATATATATAAATGGTCAAAACACACAACCCGGGGGTCCAAAATCCCAAATAGGGATCGGATCGGCGTGCCGTTTTCTCCGACACGACCAGGTGGGTTAAAGTGACGTGTGGGAACTGACGGAATCCAATTTGGATCTCCGGATTGGGTCGGACGTTCAATTGACGGATCTAAAAAACTCCCAAGTATATATGGTCAAAACACACAACCCGGGGTCTAAAATCCCAAATAGGATCCGATCGACGTGCCGTTTTCTCCGACACGACCGGTGGGTTAAAGTGACGTGTAGAAACTAAAAATTCAATTGGATCCACGGATTGGGTTGGGCATTCAAAGGACGGATCTAAAAACACGGCCAAACATATATAAATGGTTAAAAGACGCAACCCGGGGGTCCAAAATCCCAAATAGGGATCCGATCGACGTGCCGTTTTCCTCCGACACGACCGGGTGGGTTAAAGTGACGTGTGGGACTGACGGAGTCCAATTTGGATCTCCGAATTGGGTTGGGCATTCAAAGGACGATCTAAAAACACCCAAGAAAATGATGGATCTAAAAATAGTATTGTATTAAGCTTGAGAAATAATCACATGTTTTAAATTTCATTTTTGAAAATATTGTATGTCTTTTATTTATTATTAATGTTTCTCATTTTAATTTGTTTTAATATAGGATCCAGCTCTAGACGATGACGAGGCAGGGACAACAGACGATCCAGCATCTATGTTGATTTTTGTATTCATTATTCAATATGATTTTATATTTTGTATTTTATTATTTTTTTGTATGTTGATTGTTAGTATTTGTTAAATTTATTATTGTAGCAGGTTTGACATTGTAGTAATGTTGACAAATCATTTTTATTTGCCTATTTAAAAAAAAATTGTGACTTTTCCGACGGAATTTCCGACGGATAAGTATAAATTACCGACGGAAAAAACCGTCGATAATCCCGTCGGAAAATACTGACGGATTGACCGACGGATAAGTATCCGTCGGAACTGATAAATTACCGACGGCTAAACACCGTCGGCAATTCCGTCGGAAAATACTGACGGCTTTACCGACGGATTATGTCTGTCGGAGGTTTCAACCGAATTCCGACGGAAATGTCATCCGTCGAAATTTCTGACCAAGTATTTCCGACGGAAAGTTTCCGACGAGCTTTGGATGGAAAGCGGTCGGAAGGCGCCTTTTCCGACGGAATACCGACGGATTTCCGACAGATTCCGTCCGTCGAAAATAGCACATTTTCTTGTAGTGTCTTCTGTGCCACAGCTCAGTTGATTGATCTTTACTGGCTGCCAAACAGACATCTTGATCCTTGAGTTCCTCAAGATAGAGTACATACAAATTTCTTTCTCTATATGCTTTAAAGATGACTGCTCCATCCTTTAATATGCTGCATTTTGATTCTTGGAACTGAATCTGATGGCCTTTGTCACACAGCTGGCTGATGCTAATGAGATTGTGCTTTAATCCTTTGACCAGCAACACATCTTTAATAACTGATTTTCCTTTGTTGTTTACGGACCCACTTCCTATCACTGTGCCTTTTCCATTATCTCCATAAGTAACTGTTCCTTCTTCAGCTTGGAGATTGACGAAAAGCTTCTGGTTACCTGACATGTGTCTTGAGCATCCACTATCCAAATACCATTTGGATGCTCTTGAATTTTCCTGAAATTTAAACATTAAGTTTTAGGTACCCAAGTTCTTTTGGGTCCTGATTGGTTAGTATCATTAATTTTACCTTTTATTATACAATTTTTATGTCTTGTTGGGCATGTTGTTACGATATGTCCTAATTTGTTGCAGTGGTCACAGCAGGATAATTTTGTTACCTTTTCTATATACTTGAAATCAGCTTTATATGCTATATCTTGTTCAGGTACAAATTTTGGTGTTGGATATGTTTTAGGGTAGACTATGGTTTCTTCATTATCTGGGGGTGTATATCCTAACCCATTTTTCTTCTTACCTGATCTTCTAGCACCTTTTAATATTAAAGAGTTTTTACCATTGGTAAATTTTTCTAATGTGCTTGATAGTTCATTATTTTCTTCATTTAAGTTTTTAATTTCTTTCCTTAATTCATCTGTGCTTTCCTGTTTTTCCAATTTTGTTATTTGTTCATTCTTAGCTTTTAGGTCTTCACATAACAATTTATTTCTTCTTTTAAGTTCAGTTATTTGTTTTTCTAATTCTTCATTTTCTGTTTTTAGATCAGAATTAGTGTTCTCTAGACAAATGATATTTTTCTTACTGACTTTTAATAGTTTGCATACTTCTTTATATTTATCATAAAGTTCATTAAATGCACTTTCTAGATTATCCGAATCTGAATCATTACACGAATCAAAAGAAGAGTCAGAAGTTACCTTGTCTTCGGTGTTGGCCATGAGAGCCAGGTTGGCTTCTTCTCCATAACTGCTTGAGCTTGACTCACTGTCTGAGTCACTGCTGTTCTCCCAAGCAGCTGCCATTGCCTTCTTTTTATACTCCTTGAATTTTCTGAAATTATCCTTCTTCTTGTGATCATTCTTCTTAAGCATTGGACAATCTACCTTGATGTGTCCAGACTTCTTGCATTCATAGCATATCACTTCTCCTTTCTTCGAATCCTTTACTTCTGGTTTTCTGAAATCTTTATTTTTCTTGAAAAATCTTCTCCCAGACTGGAACTTCTTCTTCTTTGCAAGAATTCTTTAAAGTCTTCGAGACAGCATTGCTTCTTCATCATCACTGTCCTTACTGCTTTCACTGTTGTCCAGTGATTCTTCTGATATGTCTTCATTGGCCTTGAGAGCATTTGATTGCTTCTTTCTGCTGGAGGATTATCCTAATCTCTCCATATTTATCTCACGAGCCATGAGGGATCCTATTAACTTCTCCAATGACATTAGTTTTAGATCATTGGCTTCCTCAATGGCTGTTACCTTTGGAATCCATGAGGATGGCAGAGATCTGAGGATTTTCCTGACCATATCTGGTACATCATAGACTTTTCCTAATCCAGCTAACCCATTTGTGATATCTATGAATCTACTAAACATTTGGGTTATGGATTCACCTGACTGCATCTGGAATCTTTCATATTGAGTTACAAGAATGTCGATTCTTGTCTCCTTTACCTTATCTGTCCCTTCATAGGTAATCCTGAGCTTTTCCCACATTTCCATTGCGGATTTGCAGGCTGAAACTCTGTTGAATTCTTTCTTGCTGAGGGCACAGCACAGGATGCTCTTGGCTTTGCAGTTTAAGGAGATTTTTCTTCTGTCTTCATCTGTCCACTGAGCCTTTGCATTGGTGACTAGAAGATCGTCTTCTTCTACAATGGACCATATCATGTAATCGTGGCCTTGTAGAAAGTACTCCATTCTTGTCTTCCAATAGGTATAATCTTCTCCATCAAACAAAGGAGGTCTGTTGACTGACTGATCTTCGAAGTTACCTTGGGCTGCCATGGATCTTTACACTTCAGATCGTTGGATCTTCTTCTTTGTCGAAGAGACTCGTCTGATACCACTTGTTGCCCAGCTAGCTAGCCCAGAGGGGGGGTGAATGGGTTATTAAAAATTAGATCTTAGATTGATACCTGTTCACTAAAAAAATTACACAACAACTTAAATGAAAGTTAGAGTTAGAGGGAATGAAACAAGCAAACGCACAAAACACAGCCACAAGACACAAGGATTTTATCCTGGTTCGGAACTCCTTTCCACAGGAGACCTACGTCCAGTCCTTGAGCAATACCTCAGGATATCACCATCAAGGGTACCATCCCCCTCACGGATCCTTACACCCAACCTCAACTGGTCTTCCTTCAATCTGAAGGGAATACAACCACCCTGGATACCACCAGGTCTTCCTTCACACAGAAGGGAATAAACTAATAAGAGTAAGCACAAGAACAAGCTTCAGGAACTAGCTCAAACAGCTACAATCTGAAGCAAACAAGCCTTGAGAGAGAAAGGATTTTGACACTGGTTTCTCTCAAAGACTTCACTGGCTCTCACAGGAATTTCTTTTTCAACACAGAGAGCTAAGAGCTAAGATCTATTGGAATGGAGTGCTTCGCTCTTGATTGAACTACTGAAGACTTGAAGGATTGGCTATTCTCTATCACAGAATATTGTGCTCTTCCCAAAAATTGTCTTCTCAGTCTTGTAGTCTTGTATTTAAGCTTCTACTTGAAATTTGAACGTTAAAGATCCGTTGTCTCTCATTCTGGTGTACGTTAGACTGGTCTGCAAGGAAGCTTCTGATCTTCAGTCTTTTATCCTTTAGTACACGCCAAAGAAATGTTTTAATGTCTTGTATCTTTTGAGTCCAACGTTGTACAGATAAATCTTGTCAGGTATCTGCAAGCATATCAACAATAAATAGGAGACAGCTAGGGCTGTCGTTGATTGTCAGTCACAGTTGGAAAAGATATTGCTAGTTTTAGCAAAGCTCCTTTCTGTCAAAATAAAGATGTAGACAGAATAGCACAATAGTGGAAGATATCGTCTGCATGCATGAGAGATACGTTCAGAGTGCATTGAATGCATAGCAGTCAAACAGACGAGATACGACTTTGACTATTCAACGTATATTAAAGAGTATTGATATAATCATGAAATCGATATGAACAAAGCCGATGCCTTTATGACTTATGAAATCGTTATAAGTTGATAGGCAAATCGTTATGATAGAGAATCATTAAATCATAATAATGAAATCGTTATAAGCACTTATGAAATCGTTGTGCAAGACAAATCGTGTATGAAGAAGTCGATGCAATGACTTGGAAAAATATGAAGTGAGAGTTTTACCTGATTGTCTTAAACTTCCTTTTACTTTTATTTTCCTGTCCTCAAGGCTCAAGTAATTCATTAGTATTGTTTTGTTAATCATCAAAATTAATATATAAATAAGTGAATTAATTTAGATGAGGAAAGTTTGGTCATCACAAGGCACACCACATGGTTAACGGTTTCACGATTATAACCTTAACCAGTGGTTCACACACAAACCACAACTAGTGGTCAAACACGAGTCGGTACGGAGACGACGCCGCCACTCGGGAACGGACTACTAGTTCATGACGCCAGTATCCAACCCGGTCAACAAAGCATAAGAACTACCTCTTAGTCTCGTAGTCACGGACAGAAGGTCCAACTGCCGCTCCACAACAACAAACCAAGAACAGTGGAGACTAACCAACACCACAACCTGCAAGTCACACACCCTGCAGGCCCAAGCCTGACACCTTTAGGGACTCTGACCGAAAACCCTAAAGTGAGGCACTGGAATAGGACTAGCTGGGGACCAGTGTCGACTATTGGTGTCCGTCCCCCAACCAAGAGCGCGCTACAAACGGCTGAACACTCATAAACACAAGCCCTTGCCCCCTTGTCGTCTTTCCCCTCAGCCAGACGTACTACTCAAGCACAAGAGGAGGGTGTCCAGGAAGACGACAAAGACCTTGACGGTACTCCGGTATCGAGACAAGCCCTAAGCACCCAGTGCTAGGGTAACCGACTAAAGAGGTATTCCAAAATAGGCTCCAAACCACCAAACTCAGAAAACACACAAACCATGATATACGATCCTTTATTATAAACCACGGTATACAAGTGTCAAGCTTAGCTTGTCAACAGTCACCATGTGACCTCCAAGCCAACCAACGCCGACACCTACACAAACCATGATATACACGCTTATATGACCTTTATGTACAACACACGGTACACAAGTGTAAGGAATGGCTTATCATCGGTCACCCTGTAACCCTCAGGCCATCCTACACACAACCATTCATTAACGGGGTCATCACATGACCACCAAGACCCCACATTAGACTTATACACATTAACCATTAAACACTTACGTTAATACATGGGCATGCTTAACACAACACATAAGCATACCGACACCAGAACATAAACTCGCCTGTCATTGGTCACCCCGTGACCTCCATGGCAACTCATACTACATAACACATTAACCGCTATTTACGTATCATAATTCATAAACATGCTTAATATAAATTATAAGCACACCAACAACATATACAACCTTACCAAATTAACTATCTTAAATCATACTTAGCAATAATCACAAAGCTTGGGCTAAGTTCACACTAGAACCTCACCGCCCAACTAATCACAACTCAGCCACGGAACCTGAAATGCGTCCAACACAGATGCCGCCACTTGAATCGCGTCGCTCGTTTGGACGCCATTCCAAACCTTGTCGCGATAGGGCCAAGCACCGTGACCATGTCGCGTTAGCCCCTTCATACGCTATTCCAAAGGCTGTCGCGACAGGCCATAGTGATGCAACCAAGTCGCGTCGGCCCAACACGACGCTACTAGACTCAAATCGGTCAAACCCTTAGTCAACACCTAGTCGCGTCCAACCTTGACGCCGAGTTTCACACTAACACGATAGACCACAAGGTCGCGACCATACGACCGACTTAACAAACACATCGAAAAGCAGAACGCGTCGTCGCGATGCGACGTGTACAATGAATCGCGACGAGGACACCCAACGCGACTCCAGTTCGTTTGTGAGCTCAACTCACAGACCGAACCCACTTCTCCCCACAGGAAAACCCACAACAAATCACATCATTCAATCCATTAAAACCATAACAGGTTAAACCTAACAAGACAAACCACCCATACATGATCCATCCCTTAATCCCCAATTCATTCATGCTTTAAAACCATAAAACCAAGGTAGGAAGTCTCCCTATCAGCTGAGAGAAGCTGAAGAACGTCAAAACCTTCTCGCTGATGGCACACCCACGCTCGGAGCGTTGTCCTCACGTGGTTCCCGCGCCGCACGGACCATCGGAAGCCAAAAACCACCGAAATCCGTCGGAGAAGCTTCACAACAACTCCCCTACGCTGGACAGAGCATCCTCTGCTCTGTCTGAACGAAACAAGTTTTTATCTTACTGATCGAAATCGCGTCTAGGGCAAAAGCCACATTTAACTTCCTTAAATGCGTCCCCTCTGCCCGACGCCAACCAGAACCAGCGCGCCACGTGTCACAGAGGCGGTCACTAAATCGCATCCGGCAAAGCCGACGCGTTCAAATCGCGTCACCTGCCTCCACCGCGATTCCAAACAGTGAACCAGCAGTGCAAATGGGCTGGCATAACCGCCCACACTACTCACCTTATGCGCAGAAACCACACAAACAGCCCATTGACCTTCTCTTGGTCAAGAACACCACACGCAGACCCGATAAACCAGATCCGAACGATCGTAGTATTACATACTTACTGGCAATAATCTGCAAACCTTGGTTAATCTGTCCACAAAGACCCAAATACAATTATGACCTGCTGACCTGGGCAAACCAACTATGAAAACCATAGAAATATTGTCCCACTTCCACTGTGGAATGGGTAATGACTGCAACAATCCTCTTGGTTTCTGGTGCTCTGCTTTTACTTGCTAACATACTGCACATCTTGCTATGAACTCTGCAATTTCTCTCTTCATATTCGGCCACCAGAAGTGCTTTTTCATGTCTTGATACATCTTTGTACTACCTGGATGGATAGTATATCTTGATCTGTGAGTCTCTTCTAAAACTTTATGTAACGTCGCGTGCTTTTCGGATCCATGCGGATCGTGTGTGTTGTGGTTGTGGCGGCTGTTGTGAGGCCAGTGTGAGTCGGTTGTGTGAAATGCATGGTGTGGATGTGTAGTTTGTCTAGGTGCAGCGCAGGGTTGGTCCGGAATAGAATGGGACATGCTGCTGTCCTGTTGGAATTGGCGGCCAGGTGTGGCCGTTGACTTGTTGGCGTCCATCTTAGTGGACGTTTACTGCATGAACTTGGCGGCAGTAGATGTGGACGCAGAGGGTGGCGGTTGTTGTTGGCGGCATAGGGGTTGACGCCAACCTGAGAATGGTGTAGGTTATAGGCTCACCCGAGGGCAGTTCTCTCAGCTCTCACTCATTCCCTCTTGCCCCAGCTTGCTGCCCCCGAGTCTTTGAAGCTTCCAACAGGTACCGAGGAGTAGTTGGACAATCGTATAACGCGCGGCATCGCTGAATTACGCGAGGAAACGTCGCGGCGTGGTGCAATTCGCGTGGGAGCTCACGGAGGGCTCGGCGTGAACCGGGGGATTGCAGGAGATTCTAACGCGTTCTGAGGTAGGGGACGAACCCGTTTAGCTCCGTAGGAACATTAAAACACATCATAATCACTTGAACCAGCATGATAATCCATGTTTGGATAAAGTTGCACCATACGGGATAATGGGTGGTTTGAGTAGTTTACTGTACGAATCATGTTATAACGGGTTGCATTGGGTTCTGATATGCTAAAGGATACGCATTTGCATGTTTTTCAGTAGTTAGAACAGTTAGAAGCCCGCAGGGCCGGATTAGGGTTTCTGCAGGGTTTATGGCCGGAGAACTTGGCGTCAACATCGCTTGCCGCCAAGCTCCTCAGCCAGGAGATTAACGGCCAGAACCTTGCCGTTGACTCCCTGTAAGCGGCAGTCGATGTGGCCGCCTACTTCTATTTGAGCAGAAATGACTAAGTACAATAATTATCGATAATGCATGTGTGTTGACGCACGAGGTGCACTGAGTGCACTTGGTTTACGTGTTTAGCATACAAGGTATGCTGTTAGTTGTTTACTTCGGTGACTGCGCGTTGTGTACGCGAGTCAGTTGGGTTCACGTGTAGTGGACCAGTGGTTACTTGTGGTTTACGTGGGGTTTCACGTGGTTTGTGTGTGACGTGCACGTGGTTCTGTGTACGTGGCAAGTAGTACGACGCCTACCGTGGTTACCTCTCCAGTTGGGTGCCCCAGGTTCTTTGTGAGCCAGGCTGTTAGCTCGGGGCTTTGTCCCGGTACTTGTGCTGTACCGTCGAGGTCTGTGTCGTCTGACCTGGACACCCTCACTCTTGTGTTAGAGTTGTACGTCCGACTGAGGGAAAGACGACAGTGGGACAGTGACACTTGAGTTTGTTTTTAGTCACTTGTAGCGCGCTCGTAGCTGGGGGTACGGACACCAGTAGACGTACTGGACCCTAGCTAGTCCTTTTCCAGTGCCTCACTCTAGCGAGCCCAGGCCAGGGTCTCTGGAGGTGCCAGGCATGGGCCTGTGACCGTGTGGTCTGCAGGTGGTGGTGTTTAGTTGGTCTCCACAGTTGCTTGACCTTTTTACGTGGAGCGGCAGCTGGACCTTTCGTCCGTGGCTGCGAGACTGAGAGGTAGACCTGTGTTAGTTGTCCGAGTCAGTTTCTGGTGTCGCGAACCAGTTCACGTGGCTCGTGTTGGCTGTCTCTACTTTAGCTTGTACACCTGTATTGGTTTGCCGTTTAATTATTACTGTTGTTTCTCGTAGTCGGCAGACGGTGAGTACTTTTACAGCTTTACTTACCTGCTTAGCTGTTATATTAATTGTTGGTGATGTTTACTATTCGTACTCGTGGTGTTTGTTTCGCTCGGTTTTGGGGGAGTTCCCTACTGAGCCAGTGACTAGAGAGGCTCACCCCTACCCCCACAGGTGAGAGCGAGGAGGACGTCTCTTGTCCGACGTCCAGTTCCGGGCCGCGTCGTAGCGGTGCAGGGTCAGTACCTCCAGCAGAGTAGCTCCAGCAGTGTAGTTTTGTAGTTGTTTACTTTCTTCAGTTGTACCTCGGGGTATGCCCCAGGCTCTTGTACTTCTTTTTAGTTTTTGTGGAAATTTGGCTATGTAAACTTGTGATAAATATATGAAATGTGGTGTGTTCCTTTATGTTTACACGGACTGTGGTTTGGTATCCCTTGCGAGGCTTCGGCCCGTTCGCGGGAGGCGGACTCGGATCAAGTACGTTATCGGTTTAACGGGCTTGACCGAGGCGATCCGTCACATTTGGTATTAGAGCAAGGTTGTGTTAATATAAGGGAATTAAAGGATACATAGCCTTATTTCGGTCATTATACACTGCTGGTAGGGACCTGGTTTTTTGATCAATTGTGGTTTTGATTTTTGTCTGGTGTTTTGTGTATGTAGAAAATTTCTGAAATGGCTGATAGGAGAGATTGGGGTGGTGGAGGAGATGATCCGGAGGAAAGCACCCAGCGTATGATAGAAAGAATTTGGGAAAGCCTCACGGATATTCGGGCAAGAATGGATCAGCAGGGCCAGTACCACCAATTGCAGTGCCACCTGGGGATGGAGAGGCTGTACCTGTTGCTCCAGTTCCGCCGAGAGTGGAGGTGCCTTTTGTAGCTCATGTGCCACCACCAGTGTTGTTAGCAGAAGAACCAGTGTTGCAGGTTGAAAAGTTTCTGAGATTGCAGCCACCTACTTATTTAGGAGGGCCGAATCCAGATACAGCTGAGCATTGGGTTCATGAAATTGAGAGAGTTTTTGCGACTATGAGGTGTCCGACAGCAGATAGAGTGGTATTAACTGCTTATCAGTTGAGAGGTTTTGCCTTGGAATGGTGGCAATTGAAGATGCAAACCACTTTTGCAGGCAAGACGGACGAAGTTATCACTTGGCCGGAATTTCTCGATGTATTTAACGATACATTCTTTCCGATCCAAGTGCAGCAAGTAAAAAGAGAGCAATTTCGAACTCTTCAGCAAGGTAACTCTTCAGTCTTAGAGTACCAGATGAGATTTATGGACACTTAGCCGTTATGCGCCATATGTGGTTTCAGATAATAATATGATGGTTGAGTACTTTATCAGAGGATTGAGAGTGGAATTGCAGGATGCGATAGTACATCTTATGTGCAAGACAGTGGAAGAGGCAGCGCAGAGGGCAGCTACTTTGGAGAGGTCTATCCGTACTCGTCAGGCAGGTGAATCAGGTTCAGGTAGTTTCCGGCTACCGCAGCAGACAGTAGGTGCAAACAAGGGCAAGGCACCAGCAGGACCTTCTTCATCTGGTTTCGGGAAATGGGGCCAGAAGCTAAAGCAAGCATTTAAAGGCAAAGGAAGAGGATGGGGAGGTCGTCAGCAGTTCCAGCAAGGCCGGTAGGCCTGAGGTGGAGGAGTCGCAGCAGAGTACTGCCAGGCAGCCTATTGTTCCTCCAGGGTATAGATGTTATAATTGCAATCAGCCGGGACATTTGATCCGCAATTGTCCATATGCAAGAGAGTATGGGTATGGCAGAGGTGTGCAGCAGCAGCAGCAGCCTCAGCAGTTCCAGCAGCCCAGGTAGGTCGTGGCAGAGGAACACCGCAGCAGCGAGGGAGAGGCCGGGTTATGGCTATCACCCGAGCCCAGGCAGAGGCGTCAAATATGATAGAAGGTATTTTACCTCTTTATGAATATTCAGCAAGAGTCTTATTTGATTCGGGTGCCTCTCATTCTTTTATTTCCGAAGAATTTCTGGATTGCATAGCTCATCCTTTAGAAGAGAAGTCTTGTGAGTTAGTGGTGGAGGTTCCTTCAGGTGAGTTCTTACTCACTTCGAGCTATATAGATGAAGCTCCTGTTATGATTGAAGGGAACCAGATGCCGGTCGGTTGTATGCCCTGCAGTTGTCAGATTATGATATCATTCTGGGTATGGATTGGCTTGAAATGTATGGAGCAATGTTAGATTGCAGAAAGAAAAGGATCAGATTTTGTCATCCTAATGGTGCAGTGTTTGAATATCAAGGTATGCCTTTTTATACCTCCAAGTTTCTAATTTCTGCAATTAAAGCTAGAAAGTTGATAAATGATGGGTGTGTGGCCTATTTAGCCTCAGTAAGTTTGGTAGAAGCCAGTCAGCCAATGGAAGCAGTTCCCGTGGTTAGGGAATTGCTGATGTTTTTCCGGAAGATTGTCTGGTTTAGCTCCACACAGAGAGGTGGACTTTTCTATTGAGTTACTGCCAGGTACCATGCCGATTTCCAAGCCCCATATCGGATGGCACCAGCAGAACTTAAAGAATTGAAAAGCAATTAGAAGAATTGTTGCAGAAGGGTTTTATTAGACCAAGTCATTCCCCGTGGGGAGCGCCGTTTTATTTGTGAAAAAGAAAGATGGAAGTTTTCGGATGTGCATTGATTATAGAAAGTTGAATGATGTGACCATTAAGAATAAGTACCTGTTGCCGAGGATAGATGATTTATTTGATCAATTGCAATCAGCAAAGGTGTTTTCTAAGATTGATTTGAGGTCCGGGTACCATCAGTTGAGAATTAAAGAGGAGGATATAGATAAGACAGCGTTCAGAACCAGATATGGTCACTATGAGTTTGTGGTAATGCCTTTTGGGTTGACTAATGCTCTGCAGGTTTTATGGATCTGATGAATAGAATTTTTCATCCATATTTAGATCAATTATTGTAGTCTTTATTGATGATATTCTAATATTCAGCATCTGAAGAGGAGCATGCAGCTCATTTGAGGTTTACCTTGCAGTTGTTAAGAGATAACCAGCTGTTTGCTAAATTTAGTAAGTGTGAATTCTGGTTAAAAGAAATTCAGTTTTTGGGTCATGTTATTCAGCCAAAGGAGTAGCAGAGACCCGAGTAAAGTGGAAGCTGTGTCTAGGTGGGAAGTGCCTAAGTCAATAACCGAGATTAGAAGTTTTCTGGGGTTGGTAGGTTATTATAGGCGCTTTATTCAAGATTTTTCTAAGATTGCAGCACCTATGACTAGATTGACCAGAAAGGGTGTGCCTTTTGTGTGGTCCGATGAATGTCAGAGAAGTTTCATGGAATTGAAGAAAAGACTCACATCAGTACCTATATTGACATTGCCGGCAGGGAGTGGTGGTTTTGTGCTGTATACTGATGCTTCGAGGAGAGGTCTTGGTGCAGTGCTTATGCAGCATGGTAAAGTGATAGCCTATGCGTCTAGACAATTGAAGCCAGCAGAAGAGAATACCCCACTCATGATTTAGAATTGGCAGCAGTTGTATTTGCTTTAAAAATGTGGAGGCATTATCTGTATGGCGAGAGATTTGAAATTTTTACAGATCATAAAAGCTTGAAGTATATCTTCTCGCAGAAAGATTTGAATCTTCGCCAACGCAGAGATATGGGTTGAATATTTAAAGGATTATGATTTCAGTTTGGCCTACCATCCAGGTAAGGCCAATGTTGTAGCTGATGCTTTGAGTAGAAAAGCATATATGATTTGATGATGATTAAAGAATGGAAGTTGTATGAGGAAGTAGCAGAGAATTCCTTGTATGTGCCCAGCAGTCAGCGGCGGGCAATTTCGCTAGTGCTGTAGAGCCATCTTTATACTGGCAGATTATTGAAGCTCAGAGAGCAGATGCAAGTTTACTGAAATTGTGAAAATGGAAGGAGTTTCTATTGATGATAATTGTGTGGTTAGGCTTAGGGGCAGGTGTTTGTTCCTGCAGAGAGAGAGGTGAAGCAGCGAGTTCTAGAAGAGGCTCATAAATCTAGGTACACTATTCATCCTGGTAGTACTAAAATGTACCATGATTTAAGGAAGCATTTTTGGTGGCCTCATATGAAGAAAGAAATAGCAGAATTTGTGGAGATGTGTGCTATCTGTCAACAGATTAAAGCAGAGCATCAGAAGCCTGGAGGTCTATTGCAACCGTTGCCTATTCCACAGTGGAAATGGGATGATATCGCAATGGACTTTGTGGCAGGTTTACCAAGGTCGAGTTCAGGGCATAATGGAATATGGGTGTTTGTTGACAGATTGACTAAGGTGTGCAGATTAGTGGCAGTGAGTATGTCTTGGACAGTGGACTGGTTGGCAAATATTTATGTTGGAAGAATTGTTCCACTGCATGGTATTCCGAAGACTATTGTATCTGATAGAGATCCAAGATTTACTTCTGGTTTTTGGAGAAGTCTGCAGAAAGTATTGGTTCTGAATTGAGATATAGCTCCGCTTATCATCCCCAGACAGATGGTCAGACAGAGAGGACCATTCAGACAATTGAAGATATGTTGCGGGCTTGTTGTTTAGTTTGGGGAGGTAGTTGGGAGCATCATTTGGGAATGGTTGAGTTTGCCTACAATAATAGTTATCATACCAGTCTTGGGATGACACCGTATGAAGCTTTATATGGAAGGCCATGTAGAACCCCATTGAATTGGCATGAAGTGGGGAAATGCAATTAGTGGGTCCTGAATTGATTCAACAAACCACTGAAGTAGTGAAGCTTATTAAAGAAAAATTGCAGGCAGCTCAAAGTAGGCAGAAAAGTTATGCAGATGTGCGGAGGAGACCACTTCAGTTTGAGGTGGGAGATTTTGTTTTTCTAAGTTTCCCTGAGTAAAGGTATTATGAGATTTGGTAAATCTGGAAAGTTGAGTCCAAGTATGTGGGACCTTTCTAGGTGATTGAAAGAATTGGGAAGCAGCTTATAGGCTGGATTGCCAGCTGATTTTGCAGATGTGCATGATATTTTCCATGTCTCATGTTGAGAAAATGTATTGAAGATCCAGCTCAAATAATTAGATATCAAGGTGGTGACCTGAGGCCGGACATGACTATGCCAGAGTATCCGGTGCAGATCACAGATCGAAAGATAAAGAAGCTGAGGAATAAAAAAATTGAGCTAGTTAAAGTGAGATGGGAAAATAGGTTGGGTGGTGAGGATACTTGGGAGTTAGCCGCAGAAATGGCTAAAGGGTATCCCTATCTATTTGAGTAAGTTTGTGTACTTCTTTTTAGATGATAGTACTTGTAAAGGTATGTATGTATGAGTTGTTAACTTTGAATTGTGTTATGAATTTCGAGGTCGAAATTTTCTTTTTAGATGATAGTAATGTAACGTCGCGTGCTTTTCGGATCCATGCGGATCGTGTGTGTTGTGGTTGTGGCAGCCGTTGTGAGGTCAGTGTGAGTCGGTTGTGTTAAATGCATGGTGTGGATGTGTAGTTTGTCTAGGTGCAGCGCAGGGTTGGTCCGGAAATAGAATGGACATGCTGCTGTCCTGTTGGAATTGGCGGCCAGGTGTGGCCGTTGACCTGTTGGCATCCATCTTAGTGGACGTTTACTGCATGAACTTGCGGCAGTAGATGTGGACGCAGAGGGTGGCGGTTGTTGTTGGCGGCATAGGGGTTGACGCCAACCTGAGAATGGTGCAGGTTATAGGCTCACCCGAGGGCAGTTCTCTCAGCTCTCACTCAATCCCTCTTGCCCCAGCTTGCTGCCCCCGAGTCTTTGAAGCTTCCAACAGGTACCGAGGAGTAGTTGGACGATGTCGTAGACGTGCGGCATTGCTGAATTACGCGAGGAAACGTCGCGGTGTGGTTCAATTCGCGTGGGAGCTCGCGGAGGGCTCGGCGTGAACCGGGGGATTGCAGGAGATTCTAACGCGTTCTGAGGTAGGGGACGAACCCGTTTAGCTCCGTAGGAACATTAAAACACATCATAATCACTTGAACCAGCATGATAATCCATGTGGATAAAGTTGCACCATACGGGATAATGGGTGGTTTGAGTAGTTTACTGTACGAATCATGTTATAACGGGTTGCATTGGGTTCTGATATGCTAAAGGATACGCATTTGCATGTTTTTCAGTAGTTAGAACAGTTAGAAAGCCCGCGGCCGGATTAGGGTTTCTGCAGGGTTTATGGCCGGAGAACTTGGCGTCAACATCGCTTGCCGCCAAGCTCCTCAGCTAGGAGATTAACGGCCAGGAACCTTTCCTTTGACTCCCTAAGCGGCAGTCGATGTGGCCGCCTACTTCTATTTGAGCAGAAATGACTAAGTACAATAATTATCGATAATGCATGTGTGTTGACGCACGAGGTGCACTGAGTGCACTTGGTTTACGTGTTTAGCATACAAGGTATGCTGTTAGTTGTTTACTTCGGTGACTGCGCGTTGTGTACGCGAGTCAGTTGGGTTCACGTGTAGTGGACCAGTGGTTACTTGTGGTTTACGTGGGGTTTCACGTGGTTTGTGTGTGACGTGCACGTGGTTCTGTGTACGTGGCAAGTAGTACGACGCCTACCGTGGTTACCTCTCCAGTTGGGTGCCCCAGATTCTTTGTGAGCCAGGCTGTTAGCTCGGGGCTTTGTCCCGGTACTTGTGCTGTACCGTCGAGGTCTGTGTCGTCTGACCTGGACACCCTCACTCTTGTGTTAGAGTTGTACGTCCGGCTGAGGGAAAGACGACAGTGGGACAGTGACACTTGTTTTGTTTTTAGTCACTTGTAGCGCGCTCGTAGCTGGGGGTACGGACACCAGTAGACGTACTGGACCCTAGCTAGTCCTTTTCCAGTGCCTCACTCTAGCGAGCCCAGGCCAGGGTCTCTGGAGGTGCCAGGCATGGGCCTATGACCGTGTGGTCTGCAGGTGGTGGTGTTTAGTTGGTCTCCACAGTTGCTTGACCTTTTTACGTGGAGCGGCAGCTGGACCTTTCGTCCGTGGCTGCGAGACTGAGAGGTAGACCTGTGTTAGTTGTCCGAGTCAGTTTCTGGTGTCGCGAACCAGTTCACGTGGCTCGTGTTGGCTGTCTCTACTTTAGCTTGTAACCTGTATTGGTTGCCGTTTAATTATTACTGTTGTTTCTCGTAGTCGGCAGACGGTGAGTACTTTTACATTTACTTACCTGCTTAGCTGTTATATAATGTTGGTGTTGTTTACTATTCGTACTCGTGGTGTTTGTTTCGCTCGGTTTTGGGGGAGTTCCCTACTGAGCCAGTGACTAGAGAGGCTCACCCCTACCCCCACAGGTGAGAGCGAGGAGGACGTCTCTCGTCCGACGTCCAGTTCCGGGCCGCGTCGTAGCGGTGCAGGGTCAGTACCTCTAGCAGAGTAGCTCCACAGTGTAGTTTTGTAGTTGTTTACTTTCTTCAGTTGTACCTCGGGGTATGCCCCAGGCTCTTGTACTTCTTTTTAGTTTTTGTGGAAATTTGGCTATGTAAACTTGTGATTATATATGAAATGTGGTGTGTTCCTTTATGTTTACACGGACTGTGGTTTGGTATCCCTTGCGAGGCTTCGGCCCGTTCGCGGGAGGCGGACTCGGATCAAGTACGTTATCGGTTTAACGGGCTTGACCGAGGCGATCCGTCACACTTTATGTCTTATCCTCTGCATCTGATGGGACATTATCGCCCCTGAGTCTAACCACACTGTCATTATCAAGAGTCACCTCTTTCATTCTTACAATATCAGCCAACCATCATCTGTTCTCTGCGCTTCCACTATCTGCCGATATAGGAAGGCTTCACTACCTGCTTGCTAATATTGCTCTCTGCTGACTATTTGGCATATACAATGAATTTTCTGCTACATCTTCATATAATTTCAATTCTCCGATCATAAGTTGATTCATAACTTCCTTTTTGCTCAATGCATCTGCTACCACATTAGCTCTGCCTGGATGATATGCCAAACTGAAATCATCATCTTTCAGATACTCCATCCATCTGTGCTGCCTTAAATTCAGATCCTTCTAGAGAAGATGAATAAACTCTTATGGTCAGTAATATTTCAACCTCTCACCATATAAGTAATGCCGCAAAATCTTCAATGCAAAAACAACCGCTGCCAGCTCTAAATCATGTGTTAGGTAATTTTCTTCATGTTTCTTTAACTGCCTAGAGGCATAGGCTACCACTTTGCCATGTTCCATCAAAATTCACCCAAACCCCTCCTGGATGCATCTGTATACAAAACAAATCTGCCACTGCCTGACGGAATCTCCAATATTGGTGCTGAAGTCAATCTCTTCTTTAATTCTGCCAAACTGCACCTAC
>CM024763.1:133004436-133066537 GCA_014218235.1 Colocasia esculenta | reverse complement strand
CCCATACCATGGCTGCCGTAAAGATAGGGATTGTCATCTAGTGGGAGTGCATGCCATGGGAGTGCACCAATAGAAGTCAAGAGTCTTTACGTCGTAGGAAGCGTGGGCATGTTTCCTCGTCGATTTTTTTGAAATTACAGTGGGGTACTTCTTATGTGAACCCATGGATGATGAAGACCTAGCATCTGTTTCAGGAGTTCTTGCGTCATCATCTAGGAAAGAATGGGAAATTGCCATGCGGGAGGAGATTCTTCAATGCCCAGAATAAGTTCTGGGAGTTAGTGTTTCTTCCACCTGAGCGTAAGGCGATTGGAAACAAGTCATGTTTCAAGCTTCAACGCCAGTCTGATGGTACCCTTTACCAAGTATACATCAAGACTTGTGGCGAAAGGCTACACCCCAAAAGAGGGTAGGATGATGACCAAACTGTCCCCATAATAAATATTTCCATTTATTTATATATTAATTTTGATGATTAACAAAATAACACTAATGGATTACTTGAGCTTGAGAACAGGAAATAAAAGAAAATGAAAGTTCAAGACAATCTGGTAAGTCTCATCACTTCTATCCAAGTCTTTGTATCGACTTCTTTGATAAGCAGAACGATTTCCTCTTTGACCGGAAAACTCAAAACAAATCGATATCCGCAACGACTCTTTAAGACATCGCAACGATCTTTGATCACTTCTTTAGAAGCAGAACGATTTTCTCTTTGAACCGCGAACTCTAAGCTCGAGATCAGCAAACGATTTCTTTAGACCTCGTAACGATTTCTTTAGAACTCTTTAACTCGCAACGACTCTCTAGCGTAACGATTTCTTTAGACCTCGTACGATTTCTTTAGAACTCGCAACGACTCTCTAGTCGTAACGATTTCTTTAGACTCGTAACGATTTCTTTAGAACTCGCAACGACTCTCTGTCGTAACGATTTCTTTAGAGTTCATAACGATTTCTTTAGAATTCATAACGATTCTTAACTGTTCATAACGATTTCTTTACTGTCATAACGCCTTGCGTTGTATAACGATTTCGTGTAACGATTTCCTTACAACTCGATAGTCATAACGATTTCTTGTAACGATTTCTTTAGAACTCGCAACGACTTGCTTGTTGTAACGACTTCATAAGTTATCACAACGATTTCCTTACAGTTCATAACGACTTGCTATAATTCATAACGATTTCATAAGTTATGAAGTCAGCAAGATTCTTTTATCGAATTTCTTGATGCATCAGTATAATGCCTTTTAATAGCGTTGAAAAGTCAAAGTCATATCTTGTCCGTTGACTGCTATGCATTAAATGCTCTCTGATCGTATCTCCCATGCATGCAGACAATATCTTCCATTTCTATGCTACTCTGTCTACGTACTTTTTTAGACAGAAAGGAGCTTGCTATATACTGCAATATCTGTTCCATCTCAACTAACAATAGACAGCAGTCTTAGCTGTCTTCTATTTATTGATGATATGCTTACAGATATCTGACAAGACTCATCTGGACAACGTTGGACACAAGATACAAAGTTCTATGACATCTCTTGGCGTGTACACAAGGATAAAAGACTGACGATCAGAAGCTTCCTTTGTGACCAGTCTAACGTACACAAGGATAAGAGACAACGGACACTTCAACGTTCGAATTTGAATCAGCAGTTTAAATAGAAGACTCAAGACGGAAAAGAAAAGAGACAGTGAGCAACAACGTTTGATTTTAGAAGAAAAAGAAATCCATCTCTTCGAGTCTTAGAAGATTGAAGAAGAGCGAAGCTTCCACTCCAACCTTGTTCTAAGCTCTTAGCTCTCTGTGCTCAAAAAGTTTTTATTTGTGAGAGCTTGTGTAGTCCTTGGAGAGAAAAACCTTGTTAAATCTCTTTCTCTCTCGGGGGCTTAGGAGCTTCAGTGTGTAGCTGGTCAAGCTAGAGTCTGAAGCCTGTTTCCACACCCTTTTCTTATTATTGTGTTTCCTTCTGGACGAAGGAAGACCTGGTGGTATCCAGGGTGGTTGTTGTTCCCTTCAGGCTGAAGGAAGACCAGTTGAGGCTGGGTGTAAGGATCCTTAAGGGGATTGTACCCTTGGTAGTAAAATCCTGAGGTATTGCTCAGGGACTGGACGTAGGTCTCCTGTGGAGAGGAGTTCCGAACCAGGATAAAATCCTTGTGTCTTGTGGATGTGTTTTGTGTGATTGTTGTCTTGTTTGCTCTAACTCTAACCTTGTTATTAAGTTGTGCAATCCTTTCAGTAAACAGGTTTTAATCAGAGATCGAAGTTTTAATAACCCATTCACCCCCCCCTCTGGGCTAGCTGCTGGGCAACAAGTGGTATCAGAGCCCGTCTCTTCGACAAAGAAGAAGATCCAACGATCTGAAGAGCAAAGATCAATGGCAGCCCAAAGCAACTTCGAAGGTCAGTCAGTCAACAGGCCTCCCTTGTTCGATGGAGAAGATTACACATACTGGAAGACTAGAATGGAATATTTTCTACAAGGTCATGATTACACAATCTGGTCCATTGTAGAAGAAGGTGATCTTTTGGTCACAAACGCTAAGGCTCAGTGGACAGATGATGATAGGAAAAGAATATCCTTAAACTGCAAAGCCAAGAGCATATTATGCTGTGCCCTAAGCAAGAAAGAGTTCAATAGAGTCTCAGCCTGCAAATCCGCAATGGAGATGTGGGAAAAGCTCAGAATTACCTATGAAGGGACAGACAAGGTAAAGGAGACAAGAATAGATATTCTAGTAGCTCAATATGAAAGATTTCAGATGCAGACAGGTGAATCAATAACTCAGATGTTCAGCAGATTCACTGACATCACAAATGGATTAGCTGGTTTGGGAAAGGTTTATGATGTACCAGATATGGTTAGAAAAGTCCTCAGATCTTTACCATCTTCATGGACTCCGAAGGTAACAGCCATTGAAGAAGCCAATGATTTAAATTAATGTCATTGGAAAAGCTAATAGGATCTCTCATGGCTCACGAGATAAACATGGAGAGATTAGGAGAATCCTCCAGCAGAAGGAAACAATCAAATGCTCTCAAAGCAAGTGAAGATAATTCAGAAGAATCCTTGGATAATAGTGAGAGTAGTAAAGACAGTGATGATGAAGAAGCCATGCTGTCTCGAAGACTTCAAAGGATTCTAGCAAAGAAAAAGAATATCAGTCCGGAAGAAATTTTTTTAAGAAAAACAAAGACTTTAGAAAACCAGAAGTAAAGGATCAAAAGAAAGGAGAAGTGATCTGTTATGAATGCAAGAAGCCTGGACACATCAAGGCAGATTGTCCCATGATCAAAAGAGTGATCACAAGAAGAAGGACAACTTCAGAAGATTTAAGAAGTACAAAAGAAAGCAATGGCAGCTGCTTGGGAGAACAGCAGTGACTCAGACAGTGAGTCAAGCTCGAGCAGTGAAGGTGAAGAAGCCAACTTGGCTCTCATGGCCAACACCGAAGACAAGGTAACTTCTGACTCTTCTTTTGATTCATGCAATGATTCAGATTCTGATAATTTGGAAAATGCTTTTAATGAACTTTATGAAAAATACAAAGAAGTATGCAAATTACTTAAAACTAGTAAGAAAAATATAATCTGTTTAGAAAATACAAACTCAGACCTAAGAACAGAAAATGAAGAACTTGAAAAACAAATTACTGAACATAAAAGAAGAAATGAATTATTATGTGAAGATTTAAAAGAGAAAAATAAGAAAATAAATCATCTAGAAAAACAAGAAGACTTAGGTGAACTTAAAATAAATAGAAAGACTAAATAAGAAAATGATAATCTATCAAGTACACTAGAAAAATTTACCAATGGTAAAAACTCTTTAATATTAAAAGGTGCTAGGAGATCGGGTAAAAAGAAAATGGATTAGGATATACACCCCAGACAATGAAGAAACCATAATATACCCTAAAACATATCCAACACCAAAATTTGTACCCGAACAGAACAAGATAGCTACAAAGCTGATTTCAAATATATAGAAAAAGTAACTAAGTTATCCTGCTGCAGTCACTGCAACAAGTTAGGACATATTAAAATACATGCCCAACAGACATAAAAAATGGATATTAAAAGGTAAAGTTGATGATACTAACCAATCAGGACCCAAAGAATTTGGGTACCTAAAGCTTGATGTTCTCATTTCAGGTTAACCCTCGAGCATCCAAATGGTATTTGGATAGTGGGTGCTCAAGGCATATGTCAGGCAACAAGAAGATATTGTTGATCTCCAAGCTGAAGAAGGTACAGTCACCTATGGAGATAATGGAAAAGGACTTGTAATAGGAAGGGTCGTGAACATCAAAGGAAAATCAGTAATAGAAGATGTTATGCTGGTCAAAGGGTTAAAGCACAATCTCATCAGCATCAGCCAGTTGTGTGACAAAGGCCATCAAATTCAGTTTCAAGAATCAAAATGCAGTATCTTAAAGGATGGTGCAGTCATATTTGAAGCCTACAGAGAAAGAAATTTGTATGTTCTATATCTCGAGGAACTCAAGGATCAAGATGTGTGTTTGGCAGCTAGTAAAGATCAATCAACTGAGTTGTGGCACAAGAAGATTGGGCCACTGCAGCTTGGATGGGTTGAACAAGCTCAGAAAGAGAAAACTAGTTGAAGGACTGCCAAAGGTAAATTTCAGATTGGATAGCATTTGCAGACCTTGTGCAAGAGGAAAGCACACCAAGAGCTCCTTCAAATCAAAGACTGTAGTAACCACCTCAAAGCCCTTAGAACTACTTCACATGGATTTATTTGGGCCAATGAGGACTACCAGTTTGGGAGGAAAGAATTTTGGATTTGTAATAGTTGATGATTATTCAAGATTCACTTGGGTATCCTTTTTAGAGCACAAAGATGACACATTTGAAAATTTTGTCAGCTTCAGTAAGAAAGTTCAGAAAGATCAGAAATTCTCAATTGTCTCTATTCGATCAGATCATGGTGGTGAGTTTCAGAATGAAAAGTTTACGAAGTTCTGTGATGATCAAGGAATTGAGCACAACTTCTCAGCTCCAAGGACACCTCAACAGAATGGAATTGCTGAGAGGAAAAACAGAACTCTTTTGGATATGGCAAGAACATGTTGTCAGAATATGATCTGCCAAGATATTTCTGGGCCGAAGCTATCAACACTGCATGTTATATCATAAATAGAGTGATGATCAGGCCAATTCTGAAAAGACTGCTTATGAACTCTACAAAGAAAAGAAGCCAAAGATTAGCCATTTCAGAATATTTGGATGTCCTTGCTTCATCCATAACAATGGAAAAAGGGACATTGGTAAGTTGGATGCCAAATCAGATGAAGGCATCTTCATGGGGTACTCTTCTAAACCCAAAGGTTATAGAGTTTTCAATAAACGTTCCTTATTGATTGAACAATCAGTACATGTTATTTTGATGAATCTAACCCTTCCTTGAAAAAGGAAGAAATTAGTGACATTGATGATGCAGATGACTTGTCCGAAAAATTAAAGAATACTTCAATTAAGGACAAAGAGGATCCAACTCTGGAAGAACTGCAGCAAACAGAAATCCAACATGAAGATCTTCCAAAGGAATGGAGATATCAGAAAGATCACCCTCCTGAAAACATCATTGGTGATCCATCTGTAGGGGTAAGAACTAGAGGTAATGTAATTCCATGCGATTATTTAGCATTTGTTTCTCAAATAGAGCCTAAGACAGTCAATGAAGCTTTATCTGATGAATCTTGGATATTAGCCATGCAAGATGAACTAAATCAGTTCAAGAGAAACCAAGTATGGTCACTTGTTCCTAGACCATCCAATCATTCAGTTATTGGCACCAAGTGGGTGTTCAGAAATAACTGGATGAGTCTGGAATAATCTTAAGGAACAAAGCCAGATTGGTGGCTCAAGGCTACTCCCAAGAGGAAGGCATAGATTTCGATGAAACTTATGCACCTGTAGCTAGACTTGAGGCCATTAGGATTTTACTTGCTTATGCATCTGCACTTGATTTAAAACTTTTTCAAATGGATGTCAATCAGCCTTTTTAAATGGTTTCATCAAGGAGGAAGTTTATGTTGAACAACCTCCAGGTTTTGATGACACTGAATTTCCAAATCATGTATTTAAACTACATAAGGCTTTATATGGTTTAAAGCAAGCTCCTAGAGCCTGGTATGAAAGGCTCAGTACTTTCTTATTAATCATGGTTTCACTAGAGGTAAAGTAGATAGTACATTATTTATAAAATCTAAGGTTAAACATATACTTCTTGTACAAATCTATGTAGATGATATTATTTTTGGATCTACTGATGAATCTCTTTGCAAGTACTTTGAAAAGCTTATGCAGGGAATTCGAAATGAGCTTGATGGGGGAGTTAAGCTACTTCCTTGGATTGCAAATCAAGCAAGGGAAGGATGGCACTCATATCTGTCAAGCAAAGTACACCAAAGAGCTGTTAAGAAATTTGGATTTGAAGATGCAAAGCCATTATCAACTCCAATGAGCACATCAACCAGAATGGACAGTGATCAAAAAGGTAAAAAGGTAGATCAAAAGAATTATCGAGGTATGATAGGATCATTACTTTACTTAACTGCCAGTAGACCAGACATTTTGTTCAGTGTATGCATGTGTGCTAGATATCAGGCAGACCCTAGAGAGTCTCACTTAATTTCTGTAAAAAGAATATTTAGATATTTAGCTAGAACTCATGACTTAGGTCTCTGGTATCCTAGATCTGTGAATAAACTAATAGGATATTCAGATGCTGATTATGCTGGTTGCAAAGTAGATAGAAAGAGCACCAGTGGATGTTGTCAGTTTCTTGCAGGATGCTTATATCATGGACATCCAAGAAACAAATTCAGTAGCTCTATCAACAGCTGAGGCGGAATATGTTGCTGCTGGAAGTTGCTGTACACAACTTCTTTGGATAAAGCAACAACTTGAAGATTTCGGCATTCACATCAAATCAATTCCTCTATTGTGTGATAATACAAGTGCCATCAACCTCACCAAAAATCCAGTTCAACACTCAAGGACGAAGCACATTGAGGTAAGATACCATTTTATTCGAGACCATGTAGCTAGTGGTAATTTAGAAATTTCGTTTATAGATACAAATGGTCAATTGGCAGATATCTTCACAAAAGCCCTACCTGAAGAGAGATTTACATCTCTTAGAAGGGAACTAGGGATGTGCAATTTGTGAAAGAATTTCTGTGATTTTATTGACATATAAATTTTTCAGATTAAATGAAAGTTCTCTCTCCGTTAAAGTTAAGCAAAACTCAGTTATCTATATGCTTTGACCGCTTCTGTGTAGAAAGTTGTTTGACTTGTCAAACCTTTTTGTCGCTTTCTATCTTTACCGCCTTTGGCGCTCCTCCGTTCAATAAAGTAATATTATTTTATCCAAATCGCTCTGAGATCGACTCGTCTTCTACCTTTACCCTTTTTATCCTCTATCTGTTCACCCAAAGCCGATGCCCTAACGATTTTGGGATCGACTCTCTGCAACTTTCGAAGCCTTCTCTCTTCCCGCGAAGAATTCCTTCGAGAACTTCCGTCCCTTCCATCATCCTCCCTTCCAGAATCTTTTCTTCTCTGCACCCATGGCCGCTCCGTTGATCTCCGGAGTGTTGGGGGCTACAGTGCTGAGTATTTATCCCCAAGGGAGCAAGAAAGATTTACGTTTGTGAAGACGAAGATTTGCGGAAATAAGGCAGTGGATGTTCAGAATCTTGAGAAGAGTGGCATGGCCAGGCTAGTTGATACTCTAAGAAGATTGCAGTGGGATGGATGTGGTCACCTTCAGTGAGGTAAGCTACCCGGACTTGGTAAAGCCTTCTACATTTGTCTGAAGTCAGAAGCAGATGGGTCCCTTGTTTCCTCTGTCAAGGGCATCCAAATCAGAATAACCCATGAGCTTTTGCGTGATTTGTTTGGAGTGAAGACCTCTGGATTTAGTGGCATTCACTCTGTGAATGATGAAGTCAAAGGTCTCGGGATTATCGGTCCAGGATTTAAGTTAAGGATGGGAAGCTTGATATTAATCAGATGTCCGCATTCAATAGATTGCTTCACTTTATAGTCTGCCAAATCTTAGTACCTCGTAGTGCTACCTTTTCTTCATGCACTAGGGCAGATTCGGACATAATGTTCTGGGCAATCCAGAACAAAGAGATAAACCTGGCCGCAGTGATGATTGAGCGAATGATGTTTGCACATGCTCAGTTATGGGAAACAAAGAGCAAGTTGAATGTTTCCCTTCCGTATGCTCATCTACTGACCAAGATTTTCAAGCACTTTGGAGTAGATTTGTCAGTGCAGTAGCTGAAAAGATGGGCCAGTCATAAGGTCCAGAAACTGAAGAAAAGTGGTTTTTCAGTGCAAGAAGAGTTTGGTCAAAGTCCTCTGTGGCTGAAGGAGAAGCAGTTATTGCAGATATTCCAGAAGCAGCAGCAGAGCAAGAAGCAGCAGAAGTAGAGCAAGCAGCACAGAGCAAGCAGCAGATCCAGCAGAGCAAGCAGCAGCAATCAAGCAGAGCAGAACCAGTGAGTCAGCTGTGGGATGCCAATCCGAAGCTCAATTGGAAGAGGTGCAGCTGGTGTGGCAGATTCCTTGCCCACCACCTTAGTCGCCTCTATTTTAAGAGAGGTATTGGACTCCATTCCCTCCATCTCAGTCTCTTCTAAGGCAGGTGGACCTGATGAAGAAGTTATGGCAGCAGGCCATACTGAAGTTCAGTCTGAATCAGTTGCAGATGTTGAGGTACAAGCAGGTACTCAACAAGATGTGGTCATGGAAGAAGCTCCTAGCCAAGGGGAGCAAAGTAGAGTTGATCCTGAAGTATCTGAATCCGTGGCAGAAGGCCACTTGAAGAAAGTTGTCTTGGAAGAAGCTCCTGCTCAGGGGAGCAAGAAAGTATTGAAGTCCCTGCTCCCATTCAGGGGGAGCAAGCTGAGATTGAGAAGCCAGTGAATGAAGATTTCCTGAAAATGTTACACCTACTCAGGAAATCCCAGCTCCAGCCAAGGTTGATGTTAGTGAAGGCCCAAGTGCAAGCAATTTAAATCTAGAGGAGCCTGTCTCTCAGCAAGGTAAGCAGAAAAGAGTTGTTCACAGGAGGTCAAGGAGGGCCATAGAAAAGTGAAGTTGAAGCATGTTATGGCCTTGTTAAAGCCCAAGGAGAGATCTTGGCATCAGTTCAGTCTAGCATACAAGGCATTGTTTCAATCAAGCTTCAACTTCCTCAGACGTATCTTCAATAAGAAATGCAATGAGGTATTTCAATAAAGAGATGTCTGATATGAAGAATTTGCTGGCTAATCTTTCAAGGTCTAGTGTGTCCCTCCTGCACCCACTCAGAGCAGTCCAGCTGAAGTTCCCAGGCCACCAGGGCCTCCAGCAGAAGTCTCTCTCGGCCAACAGGGCCACCAGTTCAAGTCAGGGCCATCAGGGCCATCAGTCGTGAGGTCACCCGGACCAGTGGCAGCCTCAGGGTCTTCAGGACCCTCTCGCAGTCAGAGAGAGTCAGGCCAAAGGGAAAGAGCCAGTGTCAGTCTCCAAGGCCCCTGATACTTCATCTCTTGCCACTCCAACCCTCTCCACACCTTCATCTCCTTCTACTGCACCTCCTGCTCCACCAACCATAAACATCCCATGCCTCGCACCCAACCTTCCTCATCCTCTACTTCATCTCAACCCTCCTTCTCTCCTACTCCAGCTCACATCTCAGCTCCATCCTCATTAACTCCTAAACCTTCACCTATTAAAATTCAAACACCCCTTCAACCACCTCTTCCTTTAATCCTAACATTTTTTCTATCCTCCTACTCCTCCTAATTCTGTTATCTTTCCTCCAGATAAACCTCTGCCTCTTGGTGTCTTTGACACCAATGTTCCAGACAATTTTGAAAGGAACACCCTCCTCACCATTCTTTCCACAGCCTCTCACATTCACAGGACTGACCCTCCCAGTCCTGCCATGAAAAGAGAAAAACCTCCTCATCTCTAAGCACTCCTTCTGTTCCTCTATACCCTCCTTTATGGTACTCTCTTACCCTTGATCCTAAGAGAAGACCTATCTACAAAGAATACCTCCAGAAATGCATTCTTTCTACCATTTATGGTATTCCTTTTCTCAACCTATCCGAACACCTGGACATTGTTCTTCCTTTTACTCAGATATCTCAAGCTTTCAAATCCAAAATCCTTGAGGGCACTGAGTTCAAGACTGAAGATCAGTGGGCAGCTATCAAAGGAAATAAGGCTCAGTATGCAAAATACCTGACTGCAAGGGCCGAATCCCTCACTCACAGAGCTCACCCACTCACCTTCTCTGAGTGGTTTATCATCCAGCACAAGAACTCTTGGGGATCCTTCATTTTGAAGGAAATTCGCATTGCCAGAGCTTTTCAGCTGTACAGTGACTTCTGTTACTTGAACAAAATTCCAGAAGTTCAGTTTTGCCAGTTCCATTCGCAGATTACTGTGCTGAAATCAGAAACCCCTCTCAACCTTCCTCTTAAGGTAGACTTTGTCTCTTTCAAGGTTGATTTTCCAGTTCTTCTGCCGAAGCTGCACTCTTTAGTGTTTGATTCAGATGCTGGGTCTCATGCTCTAGATATGTTTGCAAGACAGATGGGCAGGATGTCAGCCAAGCAGGGCAGATCTCCTTCCTTTTTGCGGTTCATCTTCAGAGAATACCACTCTGGCCGCATGTCTTCTCAGATCTTAGCTCCACTCATTTCTGAGTGTGAAAGACTCACCTCATCAGAATGGGAGCTTCTCTATCAGGCCTCTTATCAGCAATTGGAAGCTATCAATCAAGATCTAGTTAGTCAGAGGAAGCCTGCTCTTTCTGCAGAAGCTTTATGGATCTAAACTCCATCGCACCCATACCAGAGATCTATGCTGTATGGGCATCTAGATATTCTGCTTTCTATGCCTTAAAGCAGGATCTGTTAATCAAAAGATCCACTATCCATTTCCTTGGACAGATTTCTCCATAGGGCCAGTTTTGGTAAGAGTACTTACTACAGATTCATTTTGGACAAAACTCAGTATGGAGAATTCTTAGAGCAGCAAAGGCAACTCTACATTCAGAGGAACATCCCTTCCATGGGACCCTCCTTCTCAGTTGCCTCTGGCGTTTTTCTGCAAATTTTTGAGGATCTTGAGATCAAGGCATGGGCTGTTGTCTCACAGCATGCCTCCTTGTTATCTCCTCTGTTTATTATCTTCTCCATCCTAATATAAATCTTTCTCTCTTCTTTGTCTCACAGCTTATCTTTTTGCTTAATGACAAAATGGGGGAGACAACTAACGTAAATCTGAAAAACATATTTCATTTTTTGTATGATGTTTAGTATATTTTGTCATCATCAAAAAGGGGGAGATTGATGACCAAACTGTCCCCATAATAAATATTTCCATTTATTTATATATTAATTTTGATGATTAACAAAATAACACTAATGGATTACTTGAGCCTTGAGAACAGGAATAAAAGAAAAATGAAAGTTCAAGACAATCTGGTAAGTCTCATCACACTTCTATCCAAGTCTTTGTATCGACTTCTTTGATAAGCAGAACGATTCCTCTTTGACCGGAAACTCAAAACATCGATATCGCAACGACTCTTAAAGACTCGAACGTCTTTGATCGACTTCTCTTATAAGCAGTAACGATTTCTCTTAGACCGAACTCAACAATAGAATCGCAACGACTCTTAAGAACTCGTAACGATTTCTTTAGAACTCGCAACGACTCTCTGTCGTAACGATTTCTTTAGACCTCGTAACGATTTCTTTAGAACTCGCAACGACTCTCTAGCCGTAACGATTTCTTTAGACCTCGTAACGATTTCTTTAGAACTCGCAACGACTCTCTAGCCGTAACGATTTCTTTAGACCTCGTAACGATTTCTTTAGAACTCGCAACGACTCTCTAGTCGTAACGATTTCTTTAGACCTCGTAACGATTTCTTTAGAACTCGCAACGACTCTCTTCGTAACGATTTCTTTAGATTTTTATAACGATTTCTTTAGAATTCATAACGATTTCTTTATACTGTTTCATAACGATTTCTTTACCTGTTCATAACGCCTTCTTGTTAAACGATTTCGTGTAACGATTTCCTTACAACTCGATAGTCATAACGATTTCTTGTAACGATTTTTTCAGAACTCGCAACGACTGCTTGTTGTAACGACTTCATAAGTTATCACAACGATTTCCTTACAGTTCATAACGACTTGCTATAATTCATAACGATTTCATAGTTATGAAGTCAGCAAGATTCTTTTTATCGAATTTCTTGATGCATCAGTATAATGCCTTTTAATAGCGTTGAAAAGTCAAAGTCATATCTTGTCCGTTGACTGCTATGCATTAAATGCTCTCTGATCGTATCTCCCATGCATGCAGACAATATCTTCCATTTCTATGCTACTCTGTCTACGTACTTTTTAGACAGAAAGGAGCTTGCTATATACTGCAATATCTGTTCCATCTCAACTAACAATAGACAGCAGTCTTAGCTGTCTTCTATTTATTGATGATATGCTTACAGATATCTGACAAGACTCATCTGGACAACGTTGGACACAAGATACAAAGTTCTATGACATCTCTTTGGCGTGTACACAAGGATAAAAGACTGACGATCAGAAGCTTCCTTTGTGACCAGTCTAACGTACACAAGGATAAGAGACAACGGACACTTCAACGTTCGAATTTGAATCAGCAGTTTAAATAGAAGACTCAAGACGGAAAAGAAAATAGACAGTGAGCAACAACGTTTGATTTTAGAAGAAGAAAGAAATCCATCTCTTCGAGTCTTCAGAAGATTGAAAAGAGCGAAGCTTCCACTCCAACCTTGTTCTAAGCTCTTAGCTCTCTGTGCTCAAAAAGATTTTTATTTGTGAGAGCTTGTGTAGTCCTTGGAGAGAAAAACCTTGTTAAATCTCTTTCTCTCTCGGGGGCTTAGGAGCTTCAGTGTGTAGCTGGTCAAGCTAGAGTCTGAAGCCTGTTTCCACACCTTTTCTTATTATTGTGTTCCCTTCTGGACGAAGGAAGACCTGGTGGTATCCAGGGTGGTTGTTGTTCCCTTCAGGCTGAAGGAAGACCAGTTGAGGCTGGGTGTAAGGATCCTTAAGGGGGATTGTACCCTTGGTAGTGAAAATCCTGAGGTATTGCTCAGGGACTGGACGTAGGTCTCCTGTGGAGAGGAGTTCCGAACCAGGATAAAAATCCTTGTGTCTTGTGGATGTGTTTGTGTGATTGTTGTCTTGTTTGCTCTAACTCTAACCTTGTTATTAAGTTGTGCAATCCTTTCAGTAAACAGGTTTTAATCAGAGATCGAAGTTTTAATAACCCATTCACCCCCCCCTCTGGCTAGCTAGCTGGGCAACATAGATTATGAAGGAGACTTTTTTTCACCTGTGTGGTGAGATTCTCATCTGTTCACCTATTCTAGCCATTGGTTCATCTTGACTTGGACTTGTTCCAAATGGATGTGAAGACTGCATTTCTCAATTGGAACTAGAGATGAAATATACATGGCTCACCAGAGGGTTATGAGACTAAGGAGAGGATAAAAAGTGTGTCGCCTCAATCGTTCAATCTATTGTGAAACAATCGTCTAGAACAGTGAGTATCTGAATTTCATAAGGCTATTATCTCATGGTTTGAGATAATTGAAGAAGACCACTGTGTGTATGTTAACGATTGGGAGATAGTCCCGTCCTCCGTTTATCATTATAATGTTGATGATCGTTTAATGGCTGGAAATGATAATAAGTTAATCAATGCCACTAAAAGTGGTTTCCTTCCGTCTTTGAGTGAAAGAATGAGTGAAAGCAAGCTATGTGCTTGGTAAAGATTGTGCGAACGCCCTTCGGAAAGGTCACTGAGTTTTGTTCAGGAGACATACCTTAATAAGACCTAAGCGTTTCCGAATGCACAATTCTAAACCCATTATCTCCACTTGATAAAGGATGTGTCCTAAGTACTTGTTCAATGCCCAGAGTCAAGAAGAAATGAAAGTATGTGTGCATATGCGCTGCGATTGGAAGTCTAATAGATCTATGTTGTGTACTTCGGCCAGACATTAGCTTCGTCAGTGGGTTGGTAAGTCTTTCCACAAGTAACCCTGGTCCTCGCGCATTGGAAAGCCGTTAAAAGGATTTAACGGTATTTCACGAGGGAGGATAGATTAGGCATTACAGGTGGCGACTGAAATCATCGGCTATCGTGATGCGGATTGGGCCTGGTGACCGAGATGACGAAGTCCACTTCAGGCTTTGTGTTCCTGTTGGCTGTTGGAATGGAGCTATCTCGTGGAGTCGCAAGAAGCAGTCTTGCATTGCCCCTATCCACGATGGAAGCCGAATTATATGCTTGTTCTGCCGCTAGCCACGAGGAAATTTGGTTGCAAAGTTTGTTTGCAACATTTGGCGCTTACATCTCATTAGAATGAGGATGGACTGTATATTTTGAAGTACCTTCGGCATTGACCTTCGTCAAAGATCCCAAATTTCATGGCGCAACAAACATATTGTATATTCGTTACCATACATTAGGGATTTGGTGCAAAAGGTTTAGGATGCTTCGTCATCTTATTTCTGTTAGAATGATAGCAGATCCACTAACGAAACCTTCGCCATAGAGAGTTTTGTGTGACCCATTGTAGATCTATGGGTCCTTTGTAAATTATAGTAATTTACAATGTTTTGGCATCATTAAAGTTTTTGTCATCATAAAGTGTTTTTATGTGAACAAATGATTGCTTTATATATTGGTAGAGTGTCACCAGTCTAAGAGGATCATCCCTCTCTCACACGGGTGATCCGCCTTTGGCGCTTATTGATAGCGAGCAAAGATGAGGCACTTGATATTGTGGAACTCTAGATGACTAGAGTTTGAGCACAATATCCCGAGTCTTGGAGTATGTCGCCTTGGCTGAGGCCGAGATGAATCTGAATTAGTTCAGATTGGCCATGTGATTATTGTTATAATCCTGTGTAGCCTGTTGGATCCGGATATTGAGTCGCAAAAAGGCGCTAAATGATAGCGACTGGTTTGCGAGACTCTGGTCATTGGACTTGTATCCATGCGATGTTATTTGACACGCCCATATGAATGGAGGAACATCGCAGCATGTGAATCATACCACATGTTAATAACAACCGCATATGAAATGATGAATGGTTCTCTCTTTATCATTGTGTGAGCTCATGAATCACGTTGTCAGTGATCCTCATGTACCCCTAGTGACCTGCAGTGCTGTGCCATGACAAGGAAGCTTGATGCGCTACTTTAGCATGTTACTTAGGGCGATGGTTGATACCGTCCAGCGGAACATGTCTAGAAAGCGTTAAGACAAATTGAATTGGCATGAGCAGCATAGGGAGACCTGTTATTTCACCATGCTTAATTACTCATATCCCGGGAGGCTCATTTGCCTATGTGGTAATAGAGTCATGAGTGTTATGCTTTTGGATTCGATACCGACTTCTGAGAGATCCGGTGTGACGGCCCTCATATACCGGTACGGTTTATACCACCCCACGTCGTAAGCGAGTGCTGCCAGCCACAGTGGGACTTTACCCAACGATACAAACAGCTGAGATACACGCGAATATAAATAACAGAGTAGCGGAGTACAAGAGACTATCTCCATTCATTCATCATCCACATTAAACATACATGCAGTTTACAATTTGCAAAAGAACTAAATTCCATGATTTAATTTGTTGAAATAGAATACAAATGTCCACATATTACATTCTTTTAATGATAATTCTAATACAATGTTCAAGTACATACTAAGAAGTACACAATCACAAGATCTCAAGAGCTGGCTAGTCTCCACGCTCGGAGTCCGTCTCCGCTGCCTCCTCCGAGGGTACTGTCACCCCTATACCTGTACGCCGAAGCAAGGAGTGAGTCCAGGACTCAGCAAGTAACACTATGCATGATATACACGTACAAGTCCTAGTGGTTTCTACACACACATTACACTTTGCAACACATAGCATGCCAGTCCATTTGAGTTTTTAACCTATCATGAAGGTTTACAATTTTTATACATAACGCATGCTTTCAGATTTCAAAAAATAACATTCACCTATCACATGGTCTCTATTCAATTCACTCATGGACTTTAATCAAAACGTGAGAGCTAATGACATGAACAATTTACATACATGAACGGGAAACATAATTAGCATGGATTCCACATGTTCTTAAGTGCATACATACTTTTTATCATGCTTTAGGTTGCTGTTTCACATGGTTCAATGACTATAAACCTACACATAAAGCTACAACGTTGCTTAAACATAACCGTAACAATCCATTATGCCATTTTAACTCACATACTCATTTGTTGTTCAACATGGATTCTAAACACTTTTGCACACATAAACATGAGATAATAACATGCATTTTCTGAATTCACTTAGTTTCAGATTTAGTTTCACATGGTTTCTATAACACATTTACATATCTAAGATTTCACATTTTTCTTTACACTAGGTTCCTCTTTTCACATGTTTACACTTTACACATACACATTCACATATCACTTACACATTTACACAGGTCACTTACACTTTACACTTACACTTTACACATATTTAGTGCCGTGACACATAGTCCAAACCACCAAGAAGGACACAAACACATCACATCACATAGACGCCATCTAGGCAATACAATAGCGACTCTTGACTGCGCAGACCGGGAGAACAAGTCTCCACCCTAACCAGTGGTACTTGTCCACCTCCAGAATTTCCCCCTAATGCCCTTAGGGTCACTTAACACAATGAACTTTCTCAGGGGGACTTTTCCCTGATACAGCTCCACTGCCTTCTCGGAAGCATATCACATTGGCACAGTTAACACTTTTACACATTTTACCGTTTTAACACATGGTTTTTACACTTGACACTCTTCAGTACATTCACACTTTCTCACTCACATGAACACCTCTGTTTTTCCCTACATGGTACTACAGAGTTTTCAAGGTTCAACACATAGTAACACATTAATCATGCTGTTTTAAACAAAATCAATCTAATCACATTTCGATCATATGCACGAATTATCACATTTCACATGAAGCACATAACTTTTTTTACTGTTCCAATTGACCTGGAATTTTAACCACATGCTGTTTTCGGGTTCAAAATCATACCCTCAATTTTTCAGATTTTTCTGAGCTAAATGAGATTTACAGAAAATCAAACACCTAATTAGCATGTTATTCACACTTAGGTTAACATGGAATTTACACATCTTGCATTTACCACTTGCTGTTTAACCATAAGCTACCACATATGCATGAAATTAGAGTACAAATTTTCCCTAATTCATACATCTATGGATTTAACACTACGAATCATTTTACATACTTCTATTTTATCGAACCGAAACTATTACAAATTGCACAAACAGGATAAGTTTCCTAAATTTGAAACACACACATGCTGTCCCACAATCTTCTTGATTAGACCCAAATCAAGGCATTCACATTAATCTAAATCCTGAATCATGGGTTTTGCAAAATGGTCTACAAGTCATGCTAACATGTTTACAAGATATTATTATCCCACATTTGCCAACACAACTCACATACATCCACACCACAATGCACAATATACATAGCTTATAGAATACCATATATCCTCATCGCATGAAACATACCGAATTTAATGTATAAGTGGGACAGAACAGCTCATTGTTCTATCCAGAAGAACTAAACGGCGGTCTCTGCCGCTGACTCAGGTCATCGGCATGGTCGATGGACGCCAAGTGTGAACTGGGCGTCCAGGGACCTTGCCGTCTACTCAGGTCTGTGCAGAAACACAGACCCCGCTCTAAATCTTGGGTGAAATTGAGGGTCTAGGACTCGAGATAAATTCCATAAAATGTTAAAAACCTCCTAGACTCATACGGGACACCATAGATAGTTACTTGCCTTTCAAATTTTCTTCTAAGGATTTAAAGCTTGGTGAGACCTCCTTGGGCAGTCCCAAGAAGTTGCAGAACCTTCCTCTAGATCGCCTTCCTCCGGTTCCTGGTTGATCTCCTCGCCGAGGGAAGATGGGGAGGCCTTCCCCTATGCTTCAGCTTCCTCTTTGATGCAGAAGATCTTCAAACGAACCTCCAAGGGGTCGATTTGGGGGTTCAAAAATGGGTTTTTCTCACAGCTCACCTAGGTTTTTTTCTTCCTCACTTCTCTCCTCTTGCAAGGGTGAAGGAAAGAATGGGGAGAGCCATTTCGGGTTCAGACCTAAAGAGGGTCTTTCTCCCACTCACTAGGTTGATGGGACCCCTCAGATCCGTTGGGGGACATCCCCCCAATGTTGCCATGCCTTGCTTCAGAAGACAGCAGCTCTGCTGCGCATGCAGGCCAGAGAAGTTCGACGTCCAGATCGCTAGACGCCGGAATTAGGGTTGCGTCCAGGGCTGGACGCTCACACCACCTCAACGGCCTGGGGATTGACGCTAAAAGGCCTTCAGCCAGAACCCTAATTATGCAGAAAACCATGCATACCAAGCTTCTATACATGCAATAAGTACATGGTATATATCACACTATCATCATGCAATACACACACTATTTACGTTTAATATAAACACATGTACACGTAATATCTATTTTAATATCTACGTAAATACGTACATACATACTCAACACATATACACACATAAATACGAAAATACGACGGAAAATTCGAGGGTCTTACACCCTCTCCCCCTAAAAGAAAACTTCGTCCTCGAAGTTAGAACGACACTACTCAAACAAAAGGGGATACTTCTTCTTCATCGCATCCTCAAGCTCCCACGTAGCCTCCTCACGTGAGAATTTCGCCATAGAACTTTCACCGACGCGATACTCTTGTTCCGGAGATGCTGAACCTTCCGGTCAGAATGGCTACTAGCTGCTCGACATACGAAAGATCTGGTTGGATCTCCACTGGCTCATGACTAATCACATGAGACGGATCTCGGACATACTTCCTGAGCATAGATACGTGGAATACCGGTTAAACGCTAACCAAATTGGGGGTAAGCTAGCTCATACGCCACTTTGCCCAAACTTCGGAGAATCTCATATGGGCCAATGAACCTAGGGCTTAGCTTGCTATGCCTGCCAAACTGACAACTCCACGATAGGCGATATCTTCAAGAAGACATGATCGCCAACCTCGAACTCCAAATCCTTTCTCCTGTTTGTCGCATAATCTTCTTCTGCCTATCCTGTGCCGCAACAAGCCTTTTCCTGATAAGTTGAATCTTATCCGAAGTTTCCTGGACCAACTCCGGTCCGATCAACTGCCTATCACCAGTCTCCTCCCAACATAAAGGATCTGCAGGGCCTACCATACAACGCCTCGAATGGAGCCATTCCAATACTAGCATGAAGCTGTTGTTTGTATGCGAACTCCACAAGAGGTAATGACGCTCCCAATCATCCTTCCAATCCAGAACACACGCTCTCAACATGTCCTCGAGCGTCTGGATAGTCCTCTCGGACTGTCCATCAGTCTGGGATGAAACGCCGACTGAGCTTAAGCTCCGAACCTAACGCATCCTGAAGACCCTTCCACAATCTCGAAGTAAATCTCGGATCTCGATCCGAAATGATCGACTTCGGCACACCATGCAATCTAACGATACGCTAACATACAATCTAGCTAAGCTCTCTACTGACTGCTTCTTCTTCATAGGTAAAAATGAGCAGTCTTCGAGAATCTATCTACAACTACCCAATCGAGTCATTGCCCCTTCTAGATCGAGGCAAACCTGTACGAATCCATAGTGACAGCTTCCCACTTCCATACGGGGATATCCATCCTCTGCATAAGGCCAGATGGTGGCTGCGCTCGCTTTCACCTGCTGGCATACTAGACATCTAGACACATAATCCGCAACATCCTTCTTCATTCCGGACCACCAAAATCTCTTCAGGTCTTGATACATCTTAGTGTTACCCGGATGAATAGAGAATCGCGATCTATGAGCCTCCGCTAACACATGCTCACGGACATCTACTACATCGGGGACACAAACACGGTGCTGAAATCTAATCACACCGTCCTCATCACGAGCAATGCCCGCCTTACCCACTAACTCTAACAATCTAGGATCGATTTCTGCTGCTCAATCACCTCATCCAAGACTGAGGATCTAAGGGATAGCTGAGCTACAAAAGCCTGACAACGATGGCTCTAACTCGTCATAGAGCACTCTGCATCCTCCAACATCTTCCAATCCTGCTGGAGCGAAGACCTCTTCCTACTAAGGCATCCGCTACGACGTTCGCCTTTCCAGGATGATACTGAAGGTCGAAGTCATAGTCCTTCAGAACTCAATCCATCTTCTCTGCCTCAGGTTTATTCCTTTTGGGAGAAAAGATACCTCAAGCTCTTGTGTCGGTAAACACCTCGAATCTGACACCATAAAGATAGTGCCTCCAGATCTTTAGTGCATGAACCACAGCTGCCAACTCCAAATCATGAGTCGGATAGTTCCTCTCATGCTCCTTCAACTGACGAGAAGCATAAGCTACTACCCTCTCTTGCTGCATGAGCACACAGCCTAAATCAATCTGAGATGCATCCGTATAATGGCAAAGCCCTCTAGACCACTGGGCAATACCAATACCGGAGCAGAAGTAAGCTTACCTTCAACAGCTGAAAGCTGCGCTCACATGCCTCAAACCATACAAACTTCTCACCCTTCGGTCAGCTTTGTCATAGGGGCGGCGATGGATGAGACACCCTCAATGAATCGCCGATAGTAGCCAGCCAACCCAAGAAACTACGAATCTCGAAGGATCTTGGAACATCCCAATCCATAACTGCCTGATCTTTGCTGGATCAACAGCTACACCAGCGCCGGAGATACATGCCCGAGGAAGTGAACCTGCGCAACCAGAACTCGCACTTGCTGTACTTTGCATACAGTTTGTGCTCATGGAGAACCTCTAAGACTAACCTCAAATGCTGACGATGTGTGGCCTCATCCGGAGAATAGACCAACACGTCATCAATACAACAACAAAGCTATCTAAATACGGACTAAACACCCGTTCATGAGATCCATGAACGCTGCAGGGGCGTTGGTCAATCCGAAAGGAAGAACCAAAACTCATAATGTCCATAACGGGTTCTAAATGCCGTCTTGGACGCATCCTCACTCCTAATCTTCAACTGATGATAACCAGATCGCAAGTCAATCTTGGAAAGACTGATGCCTCTCGCAACTGGTCAAACAGATCATCAATCCGAGGTAAGGGATACCTGTTTCTTCACAGTCACTTTGTTTAACTTTCTATAAAATGCACAACCTAAGTGACCCGTCTTTCTTCTTGACGAATAATACAGGCGCTCCCCAAGGGGAAACGCTAGGGCGAATAAATCCCTTATCAGCAATTCCTGCAATTGCTTCCTCAACTCGGCTAATTCTGCAGGGGCCATCCGATATGGGCCTTCGAGATAGGAGAGTGCCTGGAAGCAACTCTATAGTGAACTCTATCTCCCTATCCGGTGGCAATCCAGTCAAGTCATCGGAAAGACATCTGAAAGTCCTGCACCACATCGATCTCTGCAAGAGTCATTGACGAACCAGCATCGGGTACTAGCATAACGCTGGCAAGAAATGCGTCACAACCCTTGTTCACCATGCGCATCGCCTTCATGGCAGAGATACTAACTTTTCCCGCTAAGTTCTTTGGCAAGATGAGAGAACTCGTCCTCGCCAGGAATGCGGAAAACAATCTTCTTTCTACGACAATCCACTAACGCATAGTGCTCCTCTAGCCATCCAGACCAAGAATACAATCATAGTCCTTCATCTTTAGTAAAGAAACACCCATCTAGGAACCTATCCTCATGCACACAGGTAACGACGGAATGCACTTCCTGGTCGATACCGTACCCGCAGGGGTGTGCACAGACAAGGGAACCTCTAACTCCTCAGACTCTATGCCTGACTCTAGGGCTAACTGCCTAGCGAACCGCTCGGAATGAATGAGTGAGTAGCACCCGTATCAAACAAAACCCGAGCGTGCACACCGAAAATAAAAACTGTACTTCGGTGACATGCTCCGCCTGCTTGGCGTCCTCACGAGCTAACGCAAACCTCGAGTTGTGGCTCGAGGCCTTCTGGTCGTCCTGTAGCTGGCAGCTGCCGCTGCTGCTGGTACTGGCGCTCCTCGCTGAGCTTTCTGCTGAAGTCTTGGGCAATCCTTGATCTTGTGGTCGCTGCTCCCACACTTTAGGCATCTACCCGCTACCAACCACCACTCCGAACCTCCATGGGTCTTCCCCACAATAGGGACACTCCTCTTCGCACCGGGGAACGTACAGAGGGTACCTGATAGTGCTGATGCCACTTGTTTCTGCGTGTCTGGTACACCGTCTTCCTCTTGTCTTGCCGCTGGAAAGTCGCTGCCGGCCTCTTCTGCTGCGAAGCCTCTTCTCCTCCAAGTATTGTTCCCTTTCTCCCCCCTCCTGTCTGCAGGCTGCGCTGAGGGCCTCGTCTAGCGTGCGGTGGTCGAACGCCACGAGCCTCGTCCCGTGATGGTTTGAGACCCATCACGAATTTCTTGGTCTTCTTGCGCTCATCCTCTACTATGTGCGGTGCATATTTAGAGAGTTCAGAAAACCTTGCCTCGTATTCCAGGACGGTCTTGATCCTTGCGTCAGGGAAAGGAATTCTTGCTCCATCTTGTCCTGGATGTGCTCTGGGACGAACTTGGCTCGGAAGAGCCTCACGAACGCGTCCCATGCCACATCTACTTTGCTCCGTCCTCGAAGCGCGTACGCAGTGTAGGGACCACCATACATCAGCTCTCTCTCCTGCAATACACCTTCATAAGCTCACCTAACAATAACAAAACCAAATTCAAGCATAATCTAAAGCATACCTGTAGCATGTAGGTGGCTAAGGTCACCTTGTCCTCGTCGGACACCTGATAGCTCGGAAGATTTTCTCGATCTCCCTCATCCAGCTTTTCTGCCAAAGCGGATCACTCTCCCCCTTAAAAGGGTGGGGTCATCCTCTTGAATCGCTCCATGATGGAAGGTCCACCATGGTCCGGAGCTGGGGCCTAGCCTGCTACATTAAACAACAAGCAAATAGACATAAACACAATATCATACAATTCAAATAGCAGACTACTTTTTTTTTCATTTTACCTGGGCCTCCAACTGGGCCTGGAGTGCTGCCTGAGTGTGTGCCTGGTCTGCATGGCTTTGCACCAGACCTTGCATGAACCCTCCATAATCCACTGGTGGTGGTGGGGGAGCACAGGACCCTGTGGGGCCGGGCCTGCTGCTCCGCCCGCTCCTCACGCCTCTGCTCGTCGTCGCGAGCTGGCGCACCTCCACGTCGTCCACGGAAGCCATGGCTGTCATAAATTTCAGCTACCATTAGAGCTAGGACTAAGCTTTCTAACCATTTTCCTATCTATTTTTCACTTCTTATTAGTGTTTTCTACACATGTGGACATACTTAGCATGCAATGGGGATGATGACTTAGTTATATTCATGTGTAATCCTCACCGGTCACTCTGATACCAGCTCTGTGACGGCCCTCATTATACCGGTATGGTTTACCAATCCACGTCGGTATAGCGAGTGCTGCCAGCCACAGGGACATTTACCCAACGATACAAACAGCTGAGACACGCGAATATAATAACAGAGTAGCGGAAGTAAAAGAGAACTATCTCCATTCATTCATCATCCACATTAACATACATGCAGTTTTACAATTTGCAAAAAGGAACTAAAATTCATATGATTTAATTGTTGAAATAGAAATACAAATGTCCACATATTACATTCTTTTAATGATAATTCTAATACAATGTTCAGTACATACTAAGAAGTACACAATCCACAAGATCTCGAGCTGGCTAGTCTCCACGCTCGGAGTCCGTCTCCGCTGCCTCCTCCGAGGGTACTGTGTCCCAACTATCCTGTACGCCGAAGCAAGGAGTGAGTCCAGGGACTCAGCAAGTAACACTATGCATGATATACCGTACAAGTCCTAGTGGTTCCTACACACACATTACACTTTGCAACACATAGCATGCCAGTCCATTTAAGTTTTTAACCTATCATGAAGGTTCTACATTTTTATACATAACGCATGCTTTCAGATTTCAAAAAATAACATTCACCTATCACATGGTCTCTATTCAATTCACTCATGAGACTTTAATCAAAACGTGAGAGCTATGACATGAACAATTTACATACATGAACGGGGAAACATAATTAGCATGGATTCCACATGTTCTTAGTGCATACATAACTTTTTATCATGCTTTAGGTTGCTGGTTCACATGGTCAATGACTATAAACCTACACATAAAAGCTACAACGTTGCTTAAACATAACATGTAACAATCCATTATGCCATTTTACTCACATACTCATTTGTTGTTCCTAACATGGATTCTAAACACTTTTGCACACATAAACATGAGATAATAACATGCATTTTCTGAATTCACTTAGTTTCAGATTTAGTTTCACATGGTTTCTATAACACATTTACATATCTAAGATTTCACATTTTTCTTTACACTAGGTTCCTCTTTTCACATGTTTACACTTTACACATACACATTCACATATCACTTACACATTACACAGGGTCAATACACTTTACACATTACACTTTACACATATTTTAGTGCCGTGACACATAGTCCAAACCACCAAAGAAGGACACAAACACATCACATCACATAGACGCCATCTAGGCAATACAATGGCGACTCTTGGACTGCGAAGCAGGGGGAACAAGTCTCCACCCTAACCAGGGTACTTGTCCACCTCCAGGATTTCCCCCTAATGCCCTTAGGGTCACTTAACACAATGAACTTTCTCGGGGGACTTTTCCCTGATACAGCTCCACTGCCTTCTCGGAAGCAGTATCACATTGGCACAGTTTACACTTTTACATATTTACCGTTTTACACATGGTTTTTACACTTGACACTCTTCATTACATTCACACTTTCTCACTCACATGAACACCTCTGTTTTTCCCTACATGGTACTACAGAGTTTTCAAGGTTCAACACACAGTAAACACATTAATCATGCTGTGTTTAAACAAAATCTAATCACATTTCGATCATATGCACGAATTATCACATTTTACATGAAAGCACATAACTTTTTATTTACTGTTCCAATTGACCTGGAATTTTAACCACATGTTGTTTTCGGGTTCAAAATCATACCCTCAATTTTTCAGATTTTTCTGAGCTAGATGGGATTTACAGAAAATCAAACACCTAATTAGCATATTATTCACAACTTAAGTTAACATGGAATTTACACATCTTGCAATTTACCACTTGCTGTTTAATCATAAGCTACCAACATATGCATGAAATTAGAGTAAAAATTTTCCCTAATTCATACATCTATGGATTTAACACTATGAATCATTTTACATACTTCTATTTTATCGAACCGAAACTATTAACAAATTGCACAAACATGGATAAGTTTCCTAAATTTGCAAACACACATGCTGTCCCACAATCTTCTTGATTAGACCGAAATCAAGGCATTCACATTAATCTAAATCCTGAATCATGGGTTTTGCAAAATGGTCTACAAGTCATGCTAACATGTTTACAAGATATTATTATCCCACATGCCAACACAACTCACATACATCCACAACCACATGCACAATATACATAGCTTATAGGAATACCATATATCCTCATCGCATGAAACATACCGAATTTAATGTATAAGTGGGACAGAACAGCTCACTGTTCTGTCCAGAAGAACTAAACGGCGGTCTCTGGCCGCTGACTCAGGGTCAGCGGCATGGTCGATGGACGCCAAGGGTGAACTGGGCGTCCAGGGACCTTGCCGTCTACTCAGGTCTGTGCAGAAACACAGACCCGAGCTCTAAATCTTGGGTGAAATGGAGGGTCTAGGACTCGAGATAAATTCCATAAAAATGTTAAAAACCTCCTAGACTCATACGGGGACACCATAGATAGGTTACTTGCTTTCAAAATTTCTTCTAAGGGATTTAGAGGCTTGGTGAAGACCTCCTTGGGCAGTCCCAAGAAGTTGCAGAACCTTCCTCTAGATTGCCTTCCTCCGGGTTCCTGGTTGATCTCCTCGCCGAGGGATGATGGGGAGGCCTTCCCCTATGCTTCAGCTTCCTCCTTGATGCAGAAGATCTTCAAACGAACCTCCAAGGGGTCGGATTTGGGGGTTCAAAAATGGGTTTTTCTCACAGCTTACCTAGGGTTTTTCTTCCTCACTTCTCTCCTCTTGCAAGGGTGAAGGGAAAGAATGGGGAGAGCCATTTTGGGTTCAGACCTAAAGAGGGTCTTTCTCCCCCTCACTAGGGTGATGGGACACCCTCAGAGCCGTTGGGGGACATCCCCCCAATGGTTGCCATGCCTTGCTTCAGAAGACAGCAGCTCTGCTGCGCATGCAGGCCAGAGAAGTCGACGTCCAGATCGCTAGACGCCGGAATTAGGGTTGGCGTCCACGGCTGGACGCTAACACCACCTCAACGGCCTGGGGATTGACGCTAAAAGGGCCTTCGGCCAGAACCCTAATTATGCAGAAAACCATGCATACCAAGCTTCTATACATGCAATAAGTACATGGTATTATATTCACACTATCATCATGCAATACATACACTATTTACGTTTAATATAAACACATGTACACGTAATTATGCTATTTTAATATCTACGTAAATACGTACATACATACTCAACACAATATACACACATAAATAAAAAAATACGACGGAAAATTCGAGGGTCTTACATCCGGAGTATCTGAATCAGGTGAATATTGAGAGCCTGAGGTACATATTGAGATTAAGTGTTCCGTTAGTTAGATGACGACTTAATGGAATACTTATTGGTAACTCGGAAAATCTCACAGAGGTTGCACGCTTATTTTCGGTATGACCGTTGATGTCAAATGCCATAGAGAACGTTGGGTGCGCCGTCAACCCTTTGTGGGTAAGTCGGCTGTGAACCCTAAATGGGCAAGTGGGAGCTTGTTGGGCGCAGGTGCCCATTTGGGCCCCGCAGGAGGCCCACCCGCCTCCACCGCCACGGTGGGTGGAGGGGGCGACGCCAACGCGCAGGGGCGCGTTGGCGTCTCCCACGCGTGCCAGCGCGCTAGGCGCGCTGGGCGGTGGGGGCTTCGCCAGCACGCAAGGCGTGCTGGCAAGGCTGGCTGCTGCCACACGGCAGCAGCTGGGCCACACCTCTGCCGCCTCTCCTGAGGCGGCAGAGGCTGCCGCCTCACCTCCCCACTCGCCGCCTCTCTCCGCCTCACCTCCTCTCTTCCTCCACACTCCACCTCCTCCTCCTATAAATACCCCATGAGGGGGTGAATGGAAGAATCATCCCAAGCACCACTAGTGCATCCCTTAGGCATCCTTTAAGGATCCCTTGAGCATACAAGTGTATGCTATGTGCAAGTGTGCAGGGATTTCATGTGCATGCAAGTGCAAGGGCATAAGCGCAGTGTGTGCAGTGCGCTGATTGTGCTATGTGCAAGTGTGTGTGTGAGGTGTGCATGTGCACGTGTGTAGTGTACGTGAGTACATATAAGTGTGTCTTGTATGTATGTGAGAGAGTGAGCTTGTAAGTGTGTCTTGCAAGTGTAGACTTCTCTGTGTGAGAAGATACTGTCCCAGGTGTGGGACATCAGGTGTTCTCTATGGGTATCGACTAACGGAGGTATGTCATCCTCAGTCCTCGGATCTAAGGTGTGGTGCTGTATAGGCGACTCTGGTAGCCGTCTATCTACTTCTGTGGGGATACTCTTGTTATTACGTTTCCGCTGCGAGGTATATCCTCTTACTCATTTTACCGACAGTTTCTATAATTTAATTTTTTAGAATGAATTTGAGGACAAACTCAATTCACCACCCCTGATTTGCCCACATTTTGAGACTTCAGACATGAACCAACTGCCCTCTCATCTTCAGGTGGACTCGAATGTGATTTTGGAAGGACAAGTCAGAAATGTTACAACAGAGTGAATGAAGAGTAGTCCAACTAGAGTACCCTCTAATTTCTATACACCCCCAGCTAACACCCATGTAATTGCATAGAAAATGGCAAGGAGGTTGTTCAACATCATCTTCCCACACCCTAAAACATGTTGAGGTCCCCCCCACATTTAGGGGTGGCAATGGGTCAGGCCTGGATCGGGTCCAGGTCCAGTCCGGTCTCTAATCGTTTGGCCCTGGCCCGGCTCAACCCGAGACTAGGTCCGATTTTTAGAAGCCCGGGACTAAGCCCAAAAAATTAGGTAAGGCCCGGCCATGCCGATTTTATTTTTAAAAGATATTCTTACTATTTTTTATTTTTTTACAATAAAATTAGTGTTCATTGAATCAAAAGCATAAAATAAATATTACACTAATCTAGATAAACTTATTTCTAGTTGTTAAATATAGTTCCACAACACAATTTTCAATCCAAAATTTTATAATATTAAAATTATCGCCGTGTTACTTACTTAAAAAAAATATCGGGCCGCCCGTGCCGGGCCGAGCCAAGCCCGAGCCCGAGCCCGGCTCAATCTTACTCCAGGCCAGGCTCAAAATTAAAAAAAAATTAAATTATCCGACCCAAGTCCATGTAAAACTGGGCTGGGCCATCAGACCTGCCCGACCCAATTGACACCCCTACCCATATTATCACATCAATATCATGGCGCAAACTGATTATAAATCGATAATTGAGAACTAATTGCAATGTATAAATCTGAAAACCGTTTTTGAGACCCTTCTATTTTACTTGTCATAGAATTTGGACTGGCAATCTTAATGATGAAAAAAGAGAGTTGTCTCGTAGTAATTTTTCACGATTTTAAAATTTCAGTTAAAAATTGACACAGTATAATTTTAGCTAGAAGAGTTAAAAAAAAGTGTAACCAAACGTCCTATTAACAATCAATTCGTAACACTTTAATTATATGGAAAATAGCAAAAAACAATGATATGATTTGGTACTAAGCATCCCCACAAAAACTAACTTTAATAAAGAAGAAAGCTTCTGAAGAAAAGATGGATAAAATTGTGAAGATGTTTATGTGCACTTTACAATATTAGTGACATGGTTCGCCCGTGCTGCCCAAACCGGGGCGGCACGGGCGTACCGTACGGGTCACCGGGTTAATTTTTTTTTCATAAATTTTTTATATTAGGTATATTAAAATGATGTAAATGGTATTCAATTAAGATAAAAATTTAAACGTAGGTTAATTAGAGATGATACAAATTATAGTAATTTTAGTTTAAATTTTTAATTATTTTTTTATCAAGTAAAAATTATCTCAAAAATTAGTAAATCGACTTAATCTCAACATTTAAGGGATCTAATGGTGTCTAATTGAGATGAAATTTCAAACATAAGCTAATTAATATGCGATACAAATTGTAATAATTTTAGTTTAATTTTTTAAATTAATTTTTTGTCAAGTAAAAACTGTCCCAAAAATCATTAGATCGACCTAATCTCTACATCTATGCATCAATACTTATGATATTTATATTTTTATAATCAGTACATTTTCTAGTAATTATGATGACTTCATATTTGACTTTATTTTCGAAATCAAATGCCGTCCCGTTGAAGTACGCGCACAGAGAGTTCGTCGTACCGCGACAAACTCTGTCTACACTTAAGTGGTCTAATTAGTGTCTAATTGAGATAAAATTTCAAACATAAACTAATTAAGAGATGATACAAATTATAGTAATTTTATTAATATCTAGGATTAATTAACATTAATAAATGATAACCCAATGCCATACTCAGAAGTGCGCGCTCCGACAAGACGACATCAAAAAACTGTAACGAAAATAAATTTTGAGAACACCATAATTTTTAAAAAATATGGTGATATCAGAAATGTAAATATCCGGAATTGTTGACTTACGGATTTCGATATTAAGCCGATGCAACTATTTTCTGGGTGATTTTTTACCCAGTGTAAAATAAATTTTAAAAATTAAACTAAAATTACCATAATTTGTAAAACTATTACATTAGTTTATAGCTAAAATTTCAACACAAATGGACATTATTTGAATGGGTTTACAAGGTACAGAATGAGTTTCAACACAACATGTCAATTTTCCACCGTATCTCAACGGTACGGTACAGTTCGATACGTATCGTACCACGGAGAATACTGTACGGTCGATCCGATCGATACGACGAACCTTGATTAGTGATAGATTTAAGATTATGCATATCATTGAAAAGGACCCCCGTGGAAAAGTTTGACCGACTGTCAAAGGAAACGTGTGAACCAAATCTAGACAATATCTGGATTTGTCTATAAAACATCCCCACCCAATAATAAAAAAAATCCGTCAACCACTTTTGTCAAAAAAAAATTCCATCAATCATCATATCGGACAGTTTTGAGAGCCGAGCATATGTGCGGGACGACTTCTTGCTCTGGTCTTTGCTCTGAGCCATCCACCACCTAAAGAGATAGATATACTTGAGAGAGAGAGAGAGAGAGAGAGAGAGAGAGAGAGAGAGAGATGGCGTTGCAATGGAAGAATGGAGGGGTTCTGGGTTATGTCGGAACTGTGTTGGAACGGACGATCGAGGAGTACTTGCAGCAGATCAGCGACGTCCCCGAGGAGATCCCCAGGCTGATCACCAAGGTGAATCGGATCATCGCGGTGTTGAAGGATGCAGAGCAGACTTCAATTAGCAGCCATGAAGTCAGATGCTGGTTGCAGGAGGCCAAACAGATTCTCCTGGATGCTGAAGATATGTTCGATGAGTTGGCCACCGATGATGCTGTGCAGGAGATGCGTGCTCACACCCAATCAAGCATCGGATTAATCCAAATCATTGTGAGATGTCTACACTTGTTCCCAGCAATTCCAACCGTGACCCGTGCCATGGGGTGCCGGATGCAAGGGGTGAACGACAGGTTAGATCTTCTAGCATCCGAAACACCCATGCTTGCCCACCAAATATCAGCTGCACCAGTTAGCTGCACTCGGTTGACATGGCGGCAGACTGGTTCCCTCCTCCCAGATGAGTCATCTGTGATAGGCAGAAACGGAGAGAAAGAACAAATCATAGAGATCCTCTTGTCTGATCCGGTTGCTGAATCCAGTAGCAACAACAACAAAGGCTTCTCCATTGTTCCCATCGTGGGCTTGGGAGGAATGGGGAAGACCACCCTTGCTCAGTTTGTGTATAATGATGAGAAAGTCAAGAAACATTTTGAGTTGATGATATGGGTCTGTGTCTCAAATAACTCTGATCGCCAAAGACTCACCAAAGAAATGATTGAAGCAGCATTTGCCTACAGAGGGAGGCATGAAAAATGCGACATCACCAATTGGGACTCGGTGCAACAGACACTTCGCCAGGAGGTCACGGGGAAGACTTTTCTATTGGTGCTGGACGATGTGTGGGGGGCAGAGACTACTCTATGTGGGAGGAGCTGTTCAAACCTCTTCACTCAGGCAAGAAAGGAAGTAAAGTGCTTGTTACAGCTCGGAACAGGGCCTTTGTTAACAAATTGGGGGGGCGGATGGAAACTCCTATACCTTTGGGGGGCTTATCTGATGCTGATATTTGGGATGTGTTCAACAAGTATGCATTCAGAGGCAATGTGGACGCTGATGGAACTACATCTGCAGAGTATTCTCATCTAGAAGACCTGGGAAGTAGCATTGTTCAAAGGTTGAAAGGGTCCCCGTTGGCAGCTAGAACAATAGGCTCCCTTCTGAACCTTGAATTATCTGAACAACATTGGAAGACAGTGCTGGAAAGTGAGTTCTGGAAATTGGAACAGGGGGGAGAAGACATCTTGCCAGCTCTACTACTAAGTTATCAATATCTACCCCCTGATCTAAAACAGTTGTTTGCTTATTGCTCATTATTTCCCAAAGACCACAGGTTTTCGAGGGAACAGGTAGTCCAATTGTGGGAAGCTCAATCTTTCATCGGAAGGGACAGAGGTGCAGGAATGGGGACGGAGACGATGGGAAGTAAGTACTTTGAAGAGTTACTGCATATGTTTTTCTTTGAATCTAAGTCTGGCCATTATGGGGATTATTATGTCATGCATGATTTGATACATGATTTAGCAGAGTATGTATCCAGTGACGATTGTTTTAGGTTGGAGTCTTCAAAGCATGTGGAAATACCTGACACGGTTCGCCACGTGTTAGTCTGGGTCGCTAGAAAGTACCAAATAGACATAACAATAAATGAATGTGTGTTGTTATGAGAACCTGCGGACCCTTCTATTCATGCCAAGGTACAGTTTTGACTTGAAGACCAGGTTCTCCACCAATTATTCCTGAAGTTGAAGAGACTACGTGTCCTGGGATTGAGTAAGTGTGGGATCAGAGAGTTGCCTAGCTCAATTGGTGATTTGAAGCACCTAAGATACCTTGATCTGCAGGGGAATTATGGTCTAACAAAATTGCCTGAATCGCTGGGAAATCTTTACAACCTGCAGGTGTGAATTTGAATGATTCTAAGATCAAAGAGTTGCCTGGCTCAATTGGTGATTTGAAGCGCCTGAGATACCTTGATCTGAGGAGGAATCGTCATCTAGAAAATTTGCCTGAATCGCTGGGAAATCTTTACAACCTGCAGGTGTTGAATTTGAAGTACTGTCATTCACGTCTTGTGTTGCCATCTACAATGAGCCAGTTGGTTAACCTGAAGCATCTCCAATTAGATGATCCTAGCTTGCTCTCCCGTATAGATGGGGTGGGGAAATTGACAGGCCTTCCAGAACTACAAGTGAGGGGACGACAGGTAGGAGAGTTGGGGGGCATGTGTATGCTCCGAGAACTCAAAATAACTGATCTTGAAGAGGTGGGGTCCAAGGAAGAGGCGATTCAGGCCAGATTGCACACCATGGAACGTCTCCAAGTGTTGCATTTGGAGTGGAGTGGCAGGTGGTCTTCATCAATGAACCAGGACTCAATAAAGCCTGAGTTGGAGGAGGAGGTACTCCAAGCCTTGCGACCCAACAAAGGCATCAGAGAGCTACACATCGAGGGTTATGGGGGAAGTAAGTCACCGGATTGGATGGAAGTTTCCACTTTGCTGAGTTCCTTCTGTTCACTAAGGCGTGTCTCTCTGAAAGATTGCGCCAATTGGCAAGTTCCACCTTGCTCTTTCCTTGGCCAACTACGTCTCCTCGAGTACCTAAAAATCAACTGGATGCCTGAATTGAAGGAGTGGAGCTGTCCTGTATCGTGGGATTGCCTCCAGAAGCTTACAATCAGAGGCTGCCCAAAGCTCAAGGAGCTGCCCCTTCTCCCTCGGGCGCTCAGGAGCATTAGTCTAAGTGGAGTGGGTATCTCTTGTCTTCCAGAATTGGATGGATGCAGTCGTGTTGAAGTGGGGATTGAGACAACATCTTCTCCTCATTCTTCACCACCAACCTCTGCTGCACTCTCTACATTATATATCTACTCCTGTGACAATCTGACATCCATCAGCGGGCTGCTGCAGCAGCAGTTGCCCGATCTTGTGGAGATCAACATCTATAACTGCAAAAATCTTGTGGAGAGCCTGCCAGAGAAGGGGTTCGGACACCTGGTCTCCCTCAAGAGATTGAAGATTGCCAACTGTCCCGAACTCACCTGTCTTCTGCCCATGCAGAAAGAGGAGGAGGATGCCTCGACACAGCATCTGCCTTGCTCACTCGAAGAACTTGAGATTAGCCACTGTGGTGATGCGATGGGTGGGTGGTGGTGGGCCGGCCTGCAGCGTCTCACCTCCATCGCCCTACTGTCCCTCCGCGGGTGTCCAACTACAGCAGAGCTTCTTTCTGACAGATTGGGAAGGAACCCTCATCCTCATCTTCCGGCAACACTCAGACAACTGCTGATCGACGGATACAACAGATTCGACCATGGGAAACAATCAGCCACTTTTTCTGCTTGCTCTTCTCAGCTGTCACCATCTCCTACACTGCCACCGATTCCTCATAATAATGTGGATGCATCAGAAGGAATCCTCCGAGCATTCACTTCTCTAAAAGAGTTGACCATACGGCATTGTCCGAATTTTCTGCAAAAATGGGGAGGTTGCGGCCCACCATCATCCCTCGGGCGACTCACCGTTGCTGGCGATGATGACCTTAGCCATGAAGATCTATCTGCCTGGTGGCACAACCTCATCTCTCTCAAGCAACTCACCTTGGAGAATCTCTCCGCCCTGCCCGACTTGAGCGGTCTCTCTTCTCTAGAGACTCTGAAGATATCCTCCTGCCCCTCAATCAAGACGTTGGAGGGGATGAGCCCTCCTATCTCCCTCAAGAGTCTCACCTTAATGTATTTGAAGAATCTCCACTCCCTGCCAGACTTGAGCGGTCTCCCTTCCCTCAAGACTCTGGATATAAACGTCTGCCCCTCCATTCACTCGTGGCCTGTTAGCGGTCTTCCTTCCTCTCTAAACAATTTACAAATTACAACATGCCCTTCACTGACAGGGAGACACAAAGACGAACCCAAATCTACGTGGCCCGAGGTCGCCCATATTCCCCATGTTATTATTGATGGTCGTACACTCTGGTGAAGGAATTCTGCAGAGAGAAGAACTATACACTCTTATCTCTCTTTCGGTATGTATGGGTCGTTGCTTCTCATCCCTCCTGATCTCCCTCTTAAAACAATCAGACCGTTCTTCCATCCGCATCTACATATCTCAATGACCACCCCATTATATTGTATCTTTACTCTTTAGTTTCTTCATCTTAACAGATTATGACTTGTACTGTCAAGCCTGACCAGAGAGGCAGGGGGATTGATTACTAGTTGTTACAAGCCCAAACAAGGAGTATTATTGATTATTATTTGTTACAAATCGTCCACCGAGTTTGGCAGGTGATCCACTTTTTCACACAGATTTTTGTTGTGTCGTTTATTTTTCGGAACTTGCATTTCAAGTCACTCTTCTCCTGATCATTCTATTATTTTTTCTTCTTCCGGCCTGTGTTTCCTCCATGAAATTGTGGCTAGCCAAATACAGAGGAATGTTGAACGAACATGTACATGTATCATGTAAGTTAGTATAATGTGCTAATTTATTAATCATTTTGGATAAGTATTAATGCCTATATATAAGGAATGTAAAAAACAATTGGCCAAAACATGCATTTACAGGTAGTGTTCCAAGCAAAAGGTTGCTTACCGTGTATGTGTCTCATCATGCAGATTGCAATGGATTGGAGGTTTAAGAGAGAAGACTCATAAATAACTTGGTCAGGTATGGTTAACAAGTGACGTGTTCTCCCTCCAATAACACTTAAATCTTCTAACCCATTAGGATCAAGAAAGTATTTATGCATGCTGATTGCTGGGTCATAATCTTGATCCATGATCTTGCCCCAAGCCATAGTCGACATCTATTATTGTTCTTTGATTTTATTTTATATTCTACATAAGATCTAAAAATAAGCACTTATGATTTTTCCTTTTACTCCTTTCTCAAAATATACATTCATGGTGTTCAACCTTGCATAACAACATGAAGATGAGAAATGCCTCCACAAAATTAGCCCAAGATGTCTCGTACTCCTCCATCTACAATGTGGGAGACTAACATGAGATGAAGGAGAGAAGAAGAGGAAGAAAGTTTTTAGAAAACTTTGATTCTATTATTTTTCTTATAATATCGACACACGAAACTAGTAGCAATTGCACTCCTGATGTGATGTGAAATTTCAGCATGTCATGTAGTCTATACATTGTTATTCCTAATGTATTAGTGTTCATCCTTTGCATAAGCTATTTATGATGGAGTACAGGGACCCCGGGATCGATCTTGGGGTAGGGCTGGTTTCTCCCAATGGTTTAGCCACTGGGCTATATTATACAACTTAAAAAAAAAAAAAAACTTGCAAGTGAGAAGAAAAGAGTGGGAAGCACATTGTGTAGCTGATGCAAACCCACCAGTACACTTGATGTTCCTTGACAAATGAGTAAAAACAGTGAGTTCTCTCAACCAGCATATATATAATAGATGATTCGTTGGACTTCTTCTAAATTTTATTTTTATCTAAATGATATGAGATCTTGAAGAACTTCCTTGGGTATTGATCTTACATGTCAAAAAGAATACAAAGAAGTTGAACTGGCATTTATTTCACTACTTCTTATGTTCATTTCATATTTTGAAAAAAACATTATCATCAGTTTCTTCTTTATAGTCTAATAATTTAATCCATTCTTTGCTTTTAATATCCATCATTTCAATTCCAACTTGTATGTTGTCGTTGGAGGTGAAATTAATATTGAAACTAGAGCCATTTTGTTGTTCATGGGACACATTTGAACACATTGCTAACATTCTACTTTCCACACACTCATGCAAGTTCCTTTTTTCATCTGTCCACTAACTTTCTTTCGATCAAAGTCCCTAAACAAGCAGAAATACCAGATAGATATGTACTCAACATTCTGGTTTGTCTATTAATTAGGTTTTGAGATTGTTCAACTCTAAAAGAGGTTGCCTTTTGGCATCCTAATTTCAATAAACAGTCCCAAAAAAGATTTCCTAGCATCTCTTTTCTCTTTCTGGTCATTTTAGCTTCTTATTATGGATCTCTCTCATGCATGCTTCCTCTTGCTTGGACATTGAATTCTCTATAATGGTTGATACTGACCTTACACAATCATACAACCCATGTGGATAAAGGCAGTTGAAACAGTTGAACTCCTTTCGAATGTTCAAAGATATTCATCCAAGTGTTTTTCTCTCTTATTTGGTTGGCACAAAAATTTGGATATATGCTTGTTGTAAAGGGAGCAAAATTGAAAACCCACATGCTGCTATTTTACAGATGAAAAGTCCAAAATGTGGAGGACCCTTTGAAGAGAATGATGCATGGCCATGTTCCTAAGGATGATCATATTCGCAGGTGTGTGTTCAAATCTATTCTAAATGCTATTGCTGTCCCAATGGAAATGAGGAGATGGCTGGCCACTAATTCTTTTCTAGTTCTCTTGCTTTGACTGTTTGGGCTGATTTTGGTGATCTTTTTAGCCTGTCCTCATGGGATTTTGCTGCTCTGGTCCCTAATATCATTGGCATTCTTCTTCACTTCAGCTCCCACTCTATGCATGGTGTATTATCTACTCTACTTTTGGCTGCTGTTGTTTGGGAAATCTGGTTGAGTAGGAATCATGCTATTTATGAGGGTAAGAAAATGTCTTTGCAAGTTTCACATCTGCAACTTCTTGCCGCTTCTTCCACCTATGGACTCTGAATTAACTTCTCGCTGTTATCAACTTTTGCTGTACTGGGGTCTTCCTCGGCGCTCGAGAACAATGCCCTTTGCTCATTCGATGGGTAAAGCCTTCGTCATACAACACTATTTAGATGAACAGTTGAACTCCTTTCTAATGTTCAAACTATTATATGCATCCAAGTGTTTTTCTCTTTTCTTTGGATGGCACAAAAATTTGGATATATTTCATAATTGCATGCATAAAACTTCTTGCAGTAAAAGGAGCAAATTGAGAACTCACATGCTTCTATTGTACAGATGATCAGTCAACAAATATGGATAGCCCTTTGAGGAGAATGATGCATGTCTGTTCTTACGGATAATCATATTCGCATGTGTGGTGTTCAAATCTGCTCTAAATGTTATGCTACCTCAATGGAAATAATGAGGAGATGGCTGGCCACTAATTTTTTTCTGGTTCTCTTGCTTTGGCTGTTTGGGCTCATTTTGGTGATTTCTTTAGCCTGTCCTCATGGGATTTTGCTAATCTGGTTCTTGATATCATTTTGCTACTATTGTTTGGGAAATCTGGTTAAGTGGGAATCATGCTATTTATGAAGGTAAGAAAATGCCTTTGCAAGTTTCATATCTGCTACTTCTTGCCGCTTCTTCCATCTATGGACTCTGGATTACCCTCTCGCTGATATCAGCTTTTGTTGTGCTGGTGTCTTCCTCTGCCTCGGGAACAACGTCATTTGCCTACTATCATTCGATGGGTAAAGCCTTCGTCATAGTTTCTGCAACTTAATGTGGATGGGGCATGCAGGAGGAGCATTGGTGCAGATGGCGATGCGAAATGCGACTGGAAATATTATTCTCACCATTATACTCTCTCTTCCAGTTGGGAACAGAGGCGATAGCCCTTCTGATGGTTCTGTATTTGTTCCCAGCATGGCTACCTCAATTTGCGAGTTGAGGGTCAAACTCCTCCACCTTGGTGGGATTGTAATTACAGGGTCTTTTCCTGCCCATGGCGTCTTCTTCCTACTGCGTGGGGACATTCTTCATATTTTAGACAGCTTGGAGATTTCTTTCGGGCATGTATCAGAGACGCTAACCTGTGCTGGATGCTTTAGCAAATGTTGATTGTTTCATTCCTTCCTTTGCTGTTTGGACATGCTGGGCTTAGCTTCTCAAGATGTTAAGGGTCCACTCCCGTTAGATAAATGGAATGTCCCTGTATTAGGCTCTAGCAGCTGCCCCTTGGTTGTATCTTGTAATATCATTTATGTCTTCATAATAAAATTTCTTCCTTAGTGTTTGCTTGGTGGAGAGGGACCATATCACTTCTCTGAAATGGTGTGCGCTCTCCTGAGCTATCATTTAAAAGATATTTGTTGCAAAAAAAAAGGGATGCATGGTTAGGTGATAAGTTCTACATAAAGGACTCCCATCACAAAATGTTGTGAAGTCTGGCCTTAGTTTTTCCCAATGGATGAACACATATGCTCCTTCACTTGCTAACTCAGTACCACAGTCTAACACATGGTGCACACTGACTGGACCTGTCCTACTAAATTTCGATGCTACAAATATCTCAAGATAGGCTGGTATGCAAGGACAAATCTCTTAATTTAACATGCCAAAACTGCTGAACAGACTCGGCTCGTTTATTAGATAAACGATCTGACTAATAAACGAGCCGAGCTTGAACAAAATATAAGTTCGATTCATAAATGAGTCGAGCTTGAACAGAGATTTGCTCGACTCGAATACGTTCGCGAACAGTTCGTTAAGATACTCGATAATATGCTCGTTAAAATACTCGATTAGTTACTCGTTAATATACTCGAATTATGTTAATTTTTTATTATAAATATGATATTAATATTTATTATTTTTAAAGAATTTTTTGTTAAGGTACGAAATACTTATGAATACTAAAATGTAAAAGATTAAATATGAGTGGTAAATACATAAATTATGAAAGAAAGGGTTGCAGACGAACTAATACACTCGACAAGTAGTTAGAATTCGACTCGAATGTTACTCGAATTCGGCTCTTTTAATAAAGTAAACGAGTCAAGCTCAAACAAAATTTAAGCTTGTTTCATAAGCAAGCCGAGTATGAGCAAATGTCTACTCGGCTCGTTTAAGCTTGTAAACAAATTCGTTTAATTTTTAATTACAAAATTATAAATATAGTTGTTAAATATTTTAAACATTATACTAAAATAATTAAACAAGTAACCTATGAAGGATCTTGAGGTGTGACATTGAAATAAGATAAATTTGGGTCTTATATAAACAATTAAGTTTTTACTTGTAAATTGAATTGGGCTATATATATACATAATATGGATATATATATATATAACTCGTAAATTCAAACGTTAACTCGTTAAGATACTCGTTAAGAGCTCGAACTCGATATATAATATATATATATATATAGATATATATATAGATAGATATATATCTATATATATATATATATATATATATAAAACTCGCAAATTCAATTGGACTCATTAAAATACTCATTAAGAGCTCGAACTCGAGAGTATTTAAACAAACCAAGCTTGAACAACTATTTTGAATACTCGATAAAACTCGAGCTCGATAAAAATAACGAACAGAGCTTGAGCAGCATAATACTCGGCTTGACTCGACTCGTTTATAGCTCTATCTAGGCATAAGGGGTGGGCCCTGCCGCACTTTAATGTCTACGAGATCCACCTTGCCTATGCCTAAGACGGGCGCCTGCAGCAGAGCAAAAAGAATTCTCAAACTCTGGCATCCATCTCCTCTTAGCCAAATTAAGCACATGAACATGTCAAGTCCCTGATCAGGAATGCCCTATCTCTGTCTCTGGAACTTTCCTTCCTAATCCCTCTCATTTGACTGACCATCTCTATCACCGACTCTTGTTGCTCTCTCTCTGCTGTTATGATCTCCTCCTCTCTCTTTGCCTCTCTCCTATGAATCTCTCCAGGCCACATCAACCAGATCCACAAAACCAAATAGACACTAGGGAATGAAAGAGGGAGTGGACCACATCCAAGATGATCTTCACAAGCAATCTATTAAACAAAAATTAAGTGGAGGAGTCCAACATTCCAATAAATATTACAACAAACCTTGTCACTTTATCATCCATCGATGCTACAAGAAAAATGCAAATTCAAGATTTATCTGTAAAAATAATGCAACCAACTTGGTCATTCGACCGTCCAATCCATGGTACCAGGGGAAAGACTGAAGAAGCTGGGGAGGGGTTTCCCCCTCCCTCGCCTTGTGGGGCTTCTCTATCATGCACAAGCTCTGCCTCTCCTTGTGCAGTCATTCTGCGTGCAGCTCTCGCTGCCCCTAGTGCAGAGAGAGAGAGAGCAGTACAAATGGGGAGGAAACGGTTTGATCCATACCTACACGGCCAGGCCTTAGAGATATCGGCTGCTCTCTTCGGTGGCGCCCAACTAATGAGACGCACGCTATATGTTTGTGAAATGCCACTGGAGGATACCCATTGAGCATAAACACACTTCCACTGGGGTAATGTCAAAACTTAAGCTCTGGTGCAACGGCCGATGTAATGTTGATGAAAGGGATGCTTGCTTAATTTTAGTTTGCCATCAAATTGTTTTAGGTGATCGTCAGCTCTAAGAATGTGTGCAAAGTACTTGGAAGAGGATGTGTTCGTCTAGAGCTTTAGAGAGAGAGAGAGAGAGAAACTTGAATCAAGAAGAAAGTTTCCAAAGAAAAGAGGGAGTAAACTTGAGACCATCTTTATGTACACTTTACAATCTTGCTCAATCAAATTAACCCGTGGAACATGTACCCAGAGTCTTAAAGCAAATAGAACTGATTGATTGGTGAACTCATATATATGCGTCCAAAGATTAATTGAGTTTAATTTTAGGCAGATTAAGACTTAAAAAAAAACACTATTCTTTCCTATTCAATGTTTTCATATGTAGAGTGGAACATAAGATTTCAGGGGTATGTATGATTCTTCCCACATATTTTGCTAAATAAAGCTCAATCCAGCCTTAGACCAACTTATATAGATTTGTATGTATATGTATTGTGGGAGATAAAATATGTTATTATGATTTGAAGGAGCAGTCCCTAAACAAGGAAATTATAGAAACTGAGATTAAGAGAAAAAATGACCAGTAGCTAATGCCAAACCAAAAGTTGTTGATAATCTCCATTTTATCTTAGTGAGCAATGACCCATGCAGTAATAAGCATTAACATTAATTATTGTGCATCGCATCACCTGAAGGTCCTATATATATATATATATATATATATATATATATATATATATATATATATATATATATATATATATATATATAGAGAGAGAGAGAGAGGAGAGAGAGAGAGAGATGCTGGGGTACGGCGGTGCGGCCCCGCCGTACCCCAGCCGCTGCCGCTGGATCACCATCCAGCGGCAGCGCTCCCGCCCAGTTTTTTTTTTTTTGCAGCCGCTGGATCACCATCCAGCGGCTGCGCTGGGGTGCGGCGGGGCCGCACCGCCGCACCCCAGCATTTTCCTATATATATATATATATATATATGGTATCTGATCAATGTCTTTCTTTGAGTGAGGGGATGAAAAAGGATAAATACCTTTAGACATTGGACTTGCTTGAACATTCGTGCACAAAATGGATCGAGTACGAAGATTATAATATATAGTCTGGTTGTTTTCCGCCTTGAATAGTCAGAAGCAAATGCATGGTTATTTGTATAATACTCTCCAAAGACAGAACAACGACGATCGACTTCTCCTTGGATCGTGAGAATCCTAAAAATAGACAGCGGGCCAAAGAGTTATAAGATGCTCTGCGGATGCCATTATCAACATGCGAGAGCTAATTAACTTCACGTCTTGACAGACACAGATGACCTTTACGAATTCAATAATTAATTTCAAGAACGATTTGTTGTCGGCACATGACTACATGACGGGTATGTAACGGTACACTATAAGTAGGAGTTAAGTTCTGATCTTAAGATTCACAAATATCAATTTTTGAGCTTGAAAAAAATCACACGAGACGGGATTTTTTTGTTACCAAAAAAAAAAAAAAAAAGATATCTATCTAATACCCACCCCTATATAATATGCGAGAGTGAATATCAGGTAGATATCCAACCCATGTGATCCATTTTAAATATTTTTCATTAATTTCTCTGACCATTCTCTTCTAGTAATTATCGACATCTTCTGCAGAGAGCATCTAAATAGCATCATTGCATGTGGGAGAGCTTCCACATGTTAGAGGTAGAGATGCAATACGCTGGCACATTTTCTTCTTTTCTTTACTTTTTTTTTTAAGGTGAATGGGAGGAGCAGATACCCCCCCCCCCCAAGCTGTTCCGACGGTGCCGAACGACATCCTTGGTGCCGCAACGACGATCTTGGGCCGCCCCACCTCCTGCATCCGCTGCCCACCCCGCCCCACCCCTGCACCCTCCATGGCCGTGAAGTGTTGTATCTCATGATCCCATATCGGACATGAGAGTTCTAGTGTAGACTTTAGCCTTATAAAATAGACCCCTCAACTAGTTACCTCATGCATAGGTCTCACAATATCTTGAGCTTGAATTCGAGCTCGAAATGATGCTCATTTAAAGAAATAAGTTGCTTATGAGCTTTTAACAAACCTTAATGAGCCAAGTTCGAACATCACAATCTCTTGATACTATCAAGATATACCGAGAGACATGTGTGACCTAATGAGGTCACTATATATGAAATATTCACTCATGGTTGAGGTGAGTCTATTGTGGTTCATAGTTTCTCTTGGGGGTGGGTGATCCAGCTTCAAGAAATAGTACGTAATTGTTCATACCAATACACGAATGTATAACTTGCAAAAAAATTCAATTACACTTATATCCATCACCATAGGAATTGGGTTCAAGCTTTCCCCTTTTCATCCAAAGACTCATGACATATATGAAGAAGTGCAGTTTATTCAACAAATTTCTATAGACAAACTATAGAATTCAGCGAGTCACTTTTTCGAGGAGACAAACTATAGACATATAGTGGAGCTCTATTTGAAGGAACACCTATGTTTGAGGAGGTTGCCATAGAAAATGTGGTACTCACAAAATCTCAAGGAACATCCACTTAAATCTGAGCATTAAGAAAGAAAACACTAGAATGTTTGGTATTAAGATAGTATAAGTCGTCGCAAATACACACAGTTGTGACGACCACTTTTTCAACCGTCGCAAATAGTTGAGTTTTCTCAACAAGTTTTTACAGCCTTCACAAGTATATCACTTTTTGCGATGACTGTTTTTAACCGTTGTAAATAAAGGTATTTGCGACGATTTCTTTCAACGATTGCGAAAAAATCCATCGCAAAGACTCCCTATGGACACAAAAAAAGATGCAGTGGGCTTGACCCCTTAACAGTCCACTAAAAACCCTCTTAAATAGGCCCAAGGAAAGCCCATCACCATATGCCCAAGACTCCCATGTTAGGAGGTGAGCCTAGGGGACTGATCACCCCTCTCCACCACCACAAAAGCTGCCAAAAAAGCTGGCTGGGAAGGTGGCTGCGGCAGAGGGAGTTGGGGCCTTTTGGAGATTTTTCTAGAAGGCTTGGAGGCCAAGAAAAGGGGGTCTTCTTCTCCAAGCAAGAGGCAAGGGGCAAGAAAAAGAGGGGGCTCTGCGTTTTCTGCTCCAAGAGCTCTCCCGGAAGGCCACCTGCAAGAAAAAAAAAAAGCAAAGAGAAGAAGAAAGAAAGAGAGGGTGAGTTCCATGATCCAAAATGTAATAGAGTGAGCAAGAGATGAGAGATGGAGAGGATCTTCATGTGCTATCCCTTCTCTTTTCTTTCTTTACGTATTCTCTCTTCTTACTATGAGTTTATATATGTATTTTGTTTCCAAGAGACCTTAAAAACCGTGCCTTTGAATGTTCTTCCCTCCTCTTTCTTGGCTTGTTTATGCTCATTTCCTTTTTTTTTTCTTTGCATAAGTGGTATGTGATGGTACGATGAAGGGGTGTCTCATGTGTGCCTTTATGATTTCTATGTACCTCTTTGCCTATTTTAATACTTGCTCTCCCTTTATTTCTTCTGGGTAATAGGCCGCCCCTACTTCTTTGTGCCTTTATGCTCATGCATCCATTGGTACAAGGGAGGGGACATGGCATATCACCTTTTTGTGCTCCACACATTTCTGTTGGGTATTTTGATGTTCCTTGCTTTGTTCCTATGGAAAACCAAGATGAGCCCTTCTGTACAATGGACTGAGGCTTCATATGCCCATTCCAATGTGAGAGGGATTTAAATAACATTATGTGTGATGGGTTTCTCCCTTCTGTCCGATCTAATAGATATTAAGGGGAACCCTGTCATCCAGAAAGAAGACCCTCCCCCATTATTGCTGTGTTTCTGCTCATCCTTCACTGTTCCAGACTGCGCCGTATCGCCGTCTCTTGTGGTTTTGAACGAGAAGGGTCGGATCAACAATATCCGTGCCCAGTTCAAACCTATAAATAGATTCTTCATGTGTTAAATGGTTTCTCAACCCGGATTGGGCGCTCAAACCATCCTAGAATCTGGTGAACCATGCTCCCAAAAGCGCGCCGATTCGGTTCTGCCATGCCCAGGAAGCAGCGGACCGATTCGCCGTTCTGGGAAGCAGCACGCCGATTCGGCCAGCCTGGGTAGCTCCGCCGATTCGGTCGCCAGCTTCATGTTCTTGGCCGATTCACATGAGCAAGGCCATGCTCTATGTGATGTCAGCCAAGGAAATAGACATTAAACCCAAGAGACCTATCCAAACCCCCGGGCTGGACAATGTAATGTCCATGTCCGGACGGATGGGTTCATATGTCATTCATCCGTCCCGTGGGTTTGCGTGGTCATGATATCGTCCGGATCCCCGCTGGCGTGCCTTGGGGACCGGCGTCATGTGCCATTGGAGCTATGTCGTTCTTCGGCATACACTCCTTCCTTTGGTGCCATCTCCGTGTACGGTGGATGCGTACCGCGCTTTCCCCTTATCGAACACGATAAGGGGAAATGCTGCCGAATTTTTCCCACGAGGTTTGAATCGGCGCGAGATTCCTACAAGAAATCATCAACCTTCAATTGATTCAACAGTATTCCGCTTGTGCGCCGATTCGGTTGTCTGCCATTCAGTTGTCCCCCGCCGATTCCGTTCCTGCTTGAACCCCGCCGAATGGGTCTGCCGCGCCGAATCGAACGGACTCTGCATGCTCCGCCAAAGGGTCTGCCGCGCCGAATCGAATGGATTCTGCCTACCCCGCCGAATGGGCCTTCCGCGCCGAATCGAACGGACTCTGCATGCCCCGCCGAATGGATCTGTCGCGCCGAATCAGATGAGCCGGCTGGATCGAGTGCGCCCTTGCTGCCGATTAGCCACCCAATGGTCAAGCAGTGTCGAATCGCCAGCAGAACCCCATTTTAGATGCTCCAAAAGAACCAAAGAATAAATTGAAATCTTTTCGTGGTAAAAGAAACATAAGATCCAATTGAACCTTCTCAAGCAATAAAGGACAAAAGGCCATCTCATGTTTTTCCAAAAGAAATAAAAGATCACCTCATGTTTTACGACATGGTAAAAGACTCAAATCGAAATTGTTTTCAGCAAAAGACCAATTGAACTTCTTTTTCTAAATGACAAAAGATCATATCGTGTTTTGCAAAAGAATGAAGGATCAAATTAAGCTTTTCCAAGTAAATAAAAGATCACCTCATGTTTGACAATAATAAAAAAAGGGACTAAATTGAAATTGTTTTCAACAAAAGACCAAATTGTGATTATTCAGCAAATGATCAAATAGACCATTTCTTGACTTGTTCCTCAAATAGATCCAATGGACCAAATTGAACCTTTCCATAATAAAAGAAACCAATGAGTAAGTAGCCAAAGAGATTCGGTAATTGGCTAAGTGAAAGGTCTAATGTTTCGAATAGACATTCATTTGCTTAATAGTACTTCAGATCAAATTTAAATTGCGTTTCGCACCTCCATCAGATGTCTCCGTTCAAGGCCACAAGGCTTCTAATTATGGCGATTAATCATAGGTTTTCCCTCTCAGAGGGATGTAATAAACGTCGTTGCGCTTAGGCAACGACGGGATTTTGGTCCAGGACCGACACTTCAGTTTCGTTTGACGAAGTCAAACGGTGCGCACAATAGACCCAAAGCCCTCTGATTCTCGGAGGCAAACCCTTTGTTGTCACCTCGGTGACTGGCACGCCCGCGCTATGCGAATTGCCGATTCATCTCACGTTACCATTGCTCGTGTAGCATTCGACGAGACTTGGATTAGCAATACGCATCCATCCATGAACTAAAAAGAATTCTAAATTGACGAATAAAATTTTAAATTGATATAAAACAATTCATTCCACAACGTGGCACGCCTGGTGGGACCAGACTTCCCTTCATCTTTTCGCCAGAAATAGAAAGCCATGTGGCCTCTCAGTGATATTGTTAATTACTTTGAATTGACTAACAGGTGCTACGGCAATGGCTGGAGTGCGCTTTGGACCATTGGTCGTCCAGGATCATGCCAGGTATGGCTACCTGGCGTGCCGACTCGGTCAAGAGCTTCCCTCCGGTGGTGGAGTTCCCCAATTTGCTGGGGGTCGTGTTCGTCAACATTTTGCTCCCAAAGATCAAAGAGGAAGCCGAAGTTGGAGCTGAACACCAAGCCGAAGTCAAAGAGATCACCGAGAAGCTGAGCTGCCACATTCATCACGTGGAGCATGGCCCCGTCAACAAGAGCAAAGGGAAGAGGATCAACAGATGTACTCAACAGATAACAGATGTTGAAAACATTGTCACTCGCCCAGTGCGTGTATCTGCTTCAGGAAAGAGTGTGCGGATTGGAGACCTAAGAATCCATCTGCAAGAAAAGAGAACCGAGGCTGTGACAAAACAGGTCATGCCAACAGTACCCGTGAAGAATTCTTTCCAAGCTTTAATAAGCAAAGAAAAGATGTACAACACCTTCAAGGGCGAGTTGCCCTCAAAACCCATCAAGTTCAAACAGGTCTGGCGACCTAAGAAAGTGCAAAAGCCCCGGCTGGAGAAGTCTGCACCAGAAAAGAACGTGCCAACAGATGCAGTTGATGATGAAGGGTCCCTAGCTACCATCGGCCACCCAGAGGCTTCGAGGCTAGAGTTCGTTAGGGGGGGGGGTGCATGTGCTTATGCCCACTTCCATAACAAAAGAGCGGAGTTGCGGAGGCTTGCTTACCTTCTGCCGATACGAGAAGACTCTCGGCATCAATGATCTCAACCACTTGTGATCGGCAGGGGGCAGCCAGGGTCGTACGAGACCATACCCTTCACCTCATAAATACCCCGCTGCGGCGTGAGAGAAGGCAAAGAGATACAAGGGCTCCTCAGGCGGAAACTTGGAGCTTTACCGATGAGAACAATGTTCCATGTGAACACAATCAGGAGCGGATCGGGAGGGCCAAACCCCGGTATCAGTCTTTGAAAGGTTATCCTTTCCTTCCCACACTTCTCGAAGGGCCGAAAGAGATTGGAACGGGAACATTAAAATCTTGCATGTCACTGGCCGGCGTATGGGGCCGACATGGGGCTTTGCCAGCCAGCAACGAAGAGTTAGCGGAATGGCAGAAAGGCCTGGTGTTGTCACCAGAGAGAAGAGCAACGGCAGCGGCCTTAGCAGCCGTATATGGACATGATAATGCACCTGCAATGCAGATGACGGCGGTCACTGCTAATGTAATTACCACCCAAGGCAGTGGGGGCAACAGTGAAATTCCCCCACCACCAAACATGACGTCTGGGGGCACAGTGCAGAGGGTCCTCTTACTGCACCCCTAGATACGGCCATCCTGGAGCTGCTACAGCAATATCGAGCTGAAATTGAAGCACTCAAACTACAGATAAATGGCAAAGAGACTAAAGGACATGCGGCCAAGGAGTCGAGGGCACAGGGAAACCCCTAAGGGACCTCAGGGTCAGTCGAGGCCTCGGCTCAGCGCATTGTCGTGCGACAGTAAATGAACAACCACAACAGACGTCTTTGCCTGTAGCTCGGCAGCCGCGTCCACAGACTCAATACCAACTCCTGCAGCCACAGTTCTTCCAATAGCAGCAGCAGCCATATCAGTTGCTGCAAGGCTATCCCGTGCAGCAGCAGTCATTGTCTGCTCATGCTCCAGCAGCAACTTGAAAACCAAGAGCCGCCCCGGTGCCACCGGTGGCTATCATCAACACTCTAAACAATAAGTTGGCCCACCTCCATCCAAATCTTGCAGATCCAACACTAATATGTGGCTTGATGGAGCTGGCAGAAAAGGGCAACAACTCTGCTACCTTACCTAATGCTCACCAGACTCCATACTCTCCACGTCATGATACGCATTGCGTCGATGCGATGGGAAGCTTGACTCTTGATGCGCCATGCTGGCCAAAGTCTCTTGGGTCCTCATCGGTGGGGTATACATGTTTAGATTCCCCCACCATATCCAGGATAGACCAGCCGGATAGGTGGTCGATGTCTAAAGTAGACCCCTATGTGGTTGAGGAGGAAGTCCCAATAGAAAAGTTCTTTGCCATTGCCCAAGAGCATGATGAATCAGCTCAAAATTATATTCAAAGGTGGAGGAACCTTACTAGAAGGTACAAACAACCACCATGTGAAGAAGATGTTGTCCGCATGTGCAAGCACAATCTGCGGGAGGAAATCTTTGAAAGAACGGTCGGAATTGATATCAAAACCTTCAACCGACAAAGCAATGTTGCATCTGATATAGAGGCATTCCTCGCCAAGTATTCTTCTGCCGATGAGGTAAACCAAGAGAAAAGACAGGCCAAGGGTTTTACAACTGCTAAAGGGGTGGCCAGCTCCCCACCTGCCAAGTTGTCAAAGCCAAGAAAGCAAATTCTGCTACAAGAGAAACTGCAAAAGCCTTATTCCTTCCCAAGGAACAAAACAAGGGTCCTCTTTGAGCTAGTCCGCGAACACAATAAGCTTGTCTTGCCAAGTCCTAAAAGGCTAGAGGACTCCAAGAGGAAAGGTGATCCGCTCTTTTGCCTTTATCATCAAGTGGTGGGCCATGCCATAGAAGATTGCTATGTGTTCAAAGATGGCCCAAGCATTGATCAACAGAGGAGAGCTGCAAATGGGCGAGTACAAGGTGGATCCGCCACGCCCACATGAAGCCCAAGCCCGACAGGAAGCTCGGCAGAAGGTTGTAAATGTAGTTCTCTATATCAGCAGCTACCCCAAGAGATGCCAAAGGGTAGGTCTGAAAGGATGTAGACACCTAGGAATGGGGTAGAATGCAAAGAAGCCAAAAGAACAGACAAAGCCTTGCAAATATACACTTGCTATATGACCGTAGTGGATGGTCAACCCGGGGATATGCCCCCTGAGCAAGATGAATTGCAAAGGCTCAATGAAGGGCCGAATCCTCTTGTCAGGAGGGAAGAAGCCAAGGGCAAAGCCCTAATAGTCTAGTGGCCCAAGAAGAGGCTGTAGATAATAGCAGCTGATGATATCAGCAATCTGCCACCTACCCTCTGAGAGGAGCTCCAATTGAAGTGATATCTGATGTCCCTAGCACTCATACAATGATCATGCTGTGGCAGCGTTGATACAAAGATACCAACATGAGATTGAAAGGTTGAAAAGACAAATTGAAGAAGGGACGCCCAGGTTCTTGCACCAGAGAAGCAGGGGGGCATAGTGGGGGCACCACAAGTTGACACCAACCTGCCCCACACCCTATTACAACCAACAATGCCCCAGTCGGTATCAGGCCTTACTGGGGGCACCTCAAGCCCAACAGCTCCAGAGCAGCCCATAGCCTGCCAAGCAGCACATCAAGGGCCCGCCACCATGGCTCAGATGCAGTCGGCTTCCCTCATCCAGACATGGTCCGGCGCCGATTATGAATAGACAAATGTTGGAACAGATCATAGAAGCAAAGCTATATAGAAGGGACAAGTCTGATCATGCCCCTTTTGAGGTGTACCGGTACCATACCATGTGTGCCATGCTGCAAAGAGATTACCTCCTGGCATCAGCAAGCCACCCAAGTTTGAAAAGTTCAATGGGCAAGGATCGCCAAAAGAACATGTTGCACATTATGTCACGCAATGGGAGATTTGGCCACGGATGAGTCATATTTACTCAAATTTTTTGGTCTTCTCTGACTGGACTAGCTTCGAATGGTATTTAAATTTACCAGTCGGGTCCATTATAGACTGGCCAGATATGCAAAGGAAGTTCATAGAAAGATTCTATGTTGCTGAAAGAGAAATCACACTGGTCGAGTTACATGCGACTAGGCAACAAGATAATGAGTCAGCTATGGATTACATCAAAAGGTGGAGAGATCTCAGCATGAGATGCAGACGACCACTACATCCAGAGGATGTCGTTCAAATTTGCAAGCAAAACCTGAGCAGGCATGTTCTAGAAAAGATGATCGGCATTGAGATCAAATCCTTCGGCCAGCTAAATAAAGTTGTGGCCGAGATCGAACAATTCCTCTCCAACTATCCTCCTATCTATGCGTCAAGTCAGGAAAAAAGATTGCTTGGGAAAAGGCCAGCACCTGCAGATGTTCATTACTGATGGCTCTCCTATTATCGAACAGACGAAGCGAAATAAAAGGGTTCATTACAAGAGAAGATGCAAAAGCCATACTCCTTCCAAGAGATAAGACGCAGACCCTCTTTGAATGGGCACATCAATAACAAAATCGTCCCACCCGAGCCTAGAAGGACAGAGGACATCAAGAAGTAAGATGATCCCCGATTCTGTTTATATCATCAACTGCCGAGGCACGTTACAGAAGACTGCTACGTCCTCAAAAGATAAAATTGAGGCCTTGATAAGAAAAGAAGACTGCAAGTGGGTGAGTACAGAGTGGATCCGCCGCGCCCTCATGGGGCTCCAACGCAATAGAAAAAAGCATACTGCAGCTTGCGCTGGCCAACATGGGGTGTAGATGCAAGCTTGAAAAAGTATAAGCGAATCAAGATGTTTGATGTGCAGATGAAGCTCATGCCCCCCAGGGGAACTTCAAGATCTTAAGCCAGCAAATAAATAAGAGCCAGCTCGTCAAGATTGAGTGATTCTGGGGGCAGATGCAGATCAAACATGTGATGTCCCATCATGTAAATACTCATTCAAAAAAAAGAAGAAAAAGAATGATGACAAAAAAGGAGCAAAAAAAAAGAAGAGAACGAAAGTATCTTGCTGGAGTAGTCACACCGACCACCCAGCATGAGACCTGGTCATTAAAGTGGTCTCAACCGGCTCTTTTAGGGCTACCTGAGGTATTATCGTCGATGACGAGCAGCAAAAAATAAATAGGCCAACTATACCGCTAGTCGGACTATGGTTCTGAGACAAATAATTACCTCAACAAAATTACATATTTTTTGTAGGGTGATGATATGAGCCCGCATGATCGTACCGCATCGGGCTTTCACCGTTTATGCACATATGCATACATGGGTTTTCTCATCGGATTTTTGAACGTATATTCTTTTTCCGGATCCCTAATAAAATGGACAAAAGATTATCCTTATCCAACTTCAAAAAAAACTGGCAAATTGTCATCATGTTTTCCAAACCCATATTTTAAAAATGGCAAGCTTGTCATTCATGATTTCAAGAGAACTCATATTTTAAAAAATGGCGTCTAGCCAACCATTTTCAAGAGTCATATTTTAAAATTGGTAAGCTTGTCATTCATTATTTCAAACGAACTCATATTTCAAGAGTGGCGATTCGCCAACTATGTTTTCAAAAGTCATATTTTAAAATTGGCAAGTTTGCCATTCATGATTTCAAAAGAACTATATTTTAAAAAGTGGCGTTAGCCAACCATCTTTTCAAGAGTCATATTTTAAAATTGGCAAGCTTGTCATTCATTATTTCAAAAGAACTCATATTTCAAAAGTGGCGACTCGCCAATCATGTTTTCAAGAGTCATATTTTAAAATTGGCAAGCTTGCCATTCATTATTTCAAAAGAACTCATATTTTAAGAGTGGCGATTCGCAACCATGTTTTCAAAAGTCATATTTTAAAATTGGCAAGTTTGCCATTCATGATTTCAAAAGAACTCATATTTCAAAAGTGGCGACTCGCCAATCATGTTTTCAAGAGTCATATTTTAAAATTGGCAAACTTGCCATTCATTATTCAAACGAACTCACATTTCAAAAGTGGCGACGCGCCAATCATGTTTTCAAGAGTCATATTTTAAAATTGGCAACATTGCCATTCATTATTTCAAAAGAACTCATATTTCAAAAGTGACGACTCGCCAATCATGTTTTCAAGAGTCATATTTTAAAATTGGCAAGCTTGCCATTCATTATTTCAAAAGAACTCATATTTCAAAAGTGGCGTCTAGCCAACCATCTTTTCAAAAGTCTATTTGAAAATTGGCAAATTTGCCACTCATGATTTCAAAAAACTCATACTTCAAAAGTGGCAATTTGCCAATTGAACGCGCGACATTGTTGACTGTGCACTCTCATGTTCAAAGTTCATTACACAGATCAATAAGCGCACTTCCTCTAAACTGTCTCACAAAATTAAAACAACAAAGATGAACACATGGTGGTGAGAACATGTCATATCCACGGAGAGGCTGAATAGAGCTTGAATTAAACACCTTGACTTGACACCATTCGACAATGCAAAAGTGAATATTAAATGATGCCGATCTAATCCCACACACTCTCGACAGATCAGACTAATGAAAGAACATGTAGAATTGAAAACCAAAGAGTTGTATCACTGTACCCTCTCCATTGAGGGATCAAACAACCGGAGAGATGTAAACTAGGCACATACGATGCACCTCTAAATCTGAATGATTCGGAAAGATGACAGAACACGAATTCTCAAAGAACATTTAACACCCAATGTACCCCTACAGCTCAGGGGATCAACAGACAGAACAATAAGAATACATGGAATCTACTACTACACAAATAAGCACCCTCAAGACTGAAATTCAATGCATTAAACTAAACTACAACTCTTGATGATAGATCAAATTAAACATCCTTCATACTGAGAACAAAATGAGCTATAAGCAATTAAGAATCAATGTACCCTCTCACCTCAGGGATGAGAACACTTCAATAAAGAAAATATTAAAGAAAATTTAAACTGCACATCATGCCCCAATCTATCCAAAACATAACACTAATGAAATAGAAAACTCAAATTAACAATTGCACTAGATCAACTCCAACATAAAGAAATGGGGAAACTGCTAAATCCTCCTCACAGCAGTACAGAAGAACAGTAGAAATGGAAGAACACATAGCAAAGATAAAAGCCCGGACCCCAAAACCTCTGAAATCAGATCTTCTCTCACAAGGGGGATCAGAGATAGAGATATCCAACCGGAAATGGCACAAGGTCCCTGTAAAAACCTTCACCTCCGCCCGCAAACCACCAACTCACCCCAGATGAAGAACAAATAAGAAATAGAATCTAACAATTGCACTGGATCAAAACTATCTAATGCAGAAGAAATGGACAATTTAAACGCAAAAGAATATAACGCTCCCAGCAGCAACGACAGCAACGAAGAAAACCCAAGAACAAATTCCGAACTCCCTCTGATCTGAACAACACAGAAGAATGGGAGAAGCTAAAATCCAGAAAATTTCTATTGCTCTTCCCCAACAGTAGAACCAGCAAAACCCAGACAAAATTCTGAACAATCAAAAAGAAGAAGAGGGCATCCGAACAATCACACAGCAGTAGCAAAAGACTAGAAGAACAGGAACATTCAAAATTTTGAACACAAAAGAGATGAAATAGCAAATTAGAATTAGACTGGATCGCTTTCCTCTCAGTTGCTCAAACAATAAGATGAAAAATAGAACCCAAATTGTTAAACTCAAATCCCCCAAAATAAGAACTCTCCATCTAATCCCCTTCCCAGCAGCCGGAATCCTCCACACAGTATAGACGAACAGAAAAAATTCTGAATGCTGAACCAACAGCAGAACAATTAAATGCTCAAACACTTACCGAGAAAAAGAATAACACCGAACTCCCCAACCAGAATAGACCCCCACGAACTGCTCCACTCCTTCAACTCCCTGCATCAAAGATTAGTAGAATACATAACACTCCACAAGATCGAACATCCTCCCCACAGCAGACTTCCACAGATCTCCAATGGAACAGATCCACACAGCACGGAAGAAATTGTAAGATTTAAATGAGGAATTAAAACTAAGAACGGAAGATTGAGCAATGCATTGGCTCGATTTCACTAAGAACAGAAGATAATACAGAACAAATTAAATCCTAAAAATTCCGAACTCCCTCACTGCTCTGCTTGAAAGAAAAAAACTACAGAGAAAATAGTAAGAAATTCTAAAAATTCCCCCGTCAAGCCCCAGAACTATGGAAGAACAGAAAACTAAAGGTATAAATTCTCCAAATTCCAATCAAAAGCCTCCCTGGCGAACCCCCACACTCTGCTAAAAAAAACAGGAAGAACCTAAAATTCCTATATAAAAAAAATCGAACCAGACGAACCCTCGGACCTGAGGACCTTGGGTCCTTTTATAGGCGTTCAGATTCTTCCAGGCGCCTCTGCTTCCTCTGCAGCTCGCACCAGGATCGCCACCTCATCTGTGCCCTGGATCGCCACCTCAGCAGGCCTTCACCGCCCTCACAGCACCGTCGCGCCCCAGCCACCTGGTCCGCCGCGCCAGCAGATCCTTCACACCATTAAACCGCCATGCCCCTTGTTGCTCTGCACGACCGTCGCACCCGCCTAGCCGCTGCGCAGCTGCCATCCGCACCCAGCAGATCTGGGTCCTCTACCAGCCCCCTGCACCAGCGCACCAGCTTCCATCAGCTGCCGCCCTGCGTCGCACAGCACCGGTCCCGTACGCCCAGTCAGCACCGCCTCAGGCGTTTGGCACCCAGCCTCAGATCCATCAATAGTGCACCGCCAGCTTCAGCTTTGCACGGCGCCTCCACAGCACTGCATCAGATCTGCTTTGCACGGGAGCTCCTCCCGCTGCGCACAGGCCGCACCAGGTCCAGGACCCATCCGCCTGGGCCAGCAGCTCCCAAATCCTTACAAGCTCTGCACACCGCCCTCTAGAGCTCCATCTACCCCAAATCATGCACCGCCAGAGCTCCTTCTGGAGTCTTCCTGTCTTCAGCAACCTGGTGGGGAAGAAAGAAAAGATTAAATCAAGGTTTAAATGGATACGTGGCCATTTCTAGTGAGATGAAAGAAATGATATAATGGACTTTAGGGGGGGTATGTGGCATGGTGGTATTGGGTAGGTCATTTATTTAAGATCTAATTTATTTACAAACTAATATTTACAAGAATTAAAAGATATTTTAAGTTCTAATAAAATCAAAAATTATTTATACAATGTACTTATAAGAAGAGTAAATATTTTATTAGTGAACTATTCAAAAGTTATTATTTTATGAGAATCTAACTATGTGTATTCTAACACATCTCAACTAATATGTTCAAAATTTTATTGATGGATGAAATGAAAATTAAAATCCAAATGTACGTTATTTACAGACAACTAACTTCTAAAATTAACTAAATGCATGAAATTTAACACGAAAAATTATGTAGTTATCACCAATCATATTTCAAAAGACATATTTCAAAATTGGCAATTTGTCAATCATGTTTCAAAAGATATATTTCAAAATGGCAATTTGCCAATCATATTTCAAAAGACATATTTCAAAAGTGGCAATTTGTCAATCATATTTCAAAAGACATATTTCAAAATTGGCAATTTGTCAATCATGTTTCAAAAGACATATTTCAAAATTGGCAATTTGTCAATCATGTTTCAAAAGTCATATTTCAAATGACAATTTGCCAGTTAAATTAAAAAATCGCGTCTTTCGAAGTAACGATGCGTCAGTCATATTTGAAAATTCATGTTTCAAAACTAAAATCATGTTTTTCAAACGGGACCTTAGCGCCCACATGTTTAATAAAAAGATCGGACTTTCACGTCCTCACATTTCAAAAGCGGGCTTCTTCGCCCTCGTGTTTTCAAACTGGGACCTTAGCGCCCACATGTTTAAAAAAAGATTGAGGCCTCTACGCCCTCACAAATTTCAAAATCGAGCTTCTTCGCTCTCATGTTTTCAAATTGGGACTTTAGCGCCCACATGTTTAATAAAAGACCGAGGCCTTTACGCCCTCACAAATTTCAGATTGGGCTTCCATGCCCTCATGATTTCAAAATCGGGTCTCTATGCCCAATATTTTCAAAACTGACTAAAAAGACATTTAAAGCAAAAGAACTTTAAGATCAAATTAATCTCAAAGGAGCTGCAACTGCGGGATAAGTTTCGTAGTCCATTCTCAGTTTGTGGAATATTTCTCACATCTGGGGTCTCCGAAGATTCAAAATCAAATTAATCTCAAAGGAGTTGCAACTGCGGGATAGTTCCGTAATCTATTCTCAGTTTGTGGAACATTTCCCACATCTGGGGTTTTTAGGATTCAAAATTAAATTAATCTCAAAGGAGCAGCAACTATGGGATGAGTGCCGTAGTCCATTCTCAATTTGTGGAACATTTTCCACATCTGGAGTCTCCAGGCATAAAAGACAAATTGATCTCAAAGGAGCAACAACTGCGAGACAATATCGCAGTCCATTCTCAGTTGTGGGATATTCCCACATCTGAGGTCTCCAAAGATATAAATCAAAATTGACCTCCTATAAACGACACTGCGGGACAAGTACCGTAATCCAGCTTCCTTTTATGGAATGTTTACTACATTTGAGGTCTCTAAAGACATATATTAAAAAAGAAAAGAAAAAAAAAAGAGACAAAATAAATAGAAAATAATAAAATGATCAATGAAAAAATGAAATTATTAAAAGAGAGGATGAAATGAAATTTCGTTAAAAAAAGAGACAAAAGAAAAAAAAAAGAAAAGAAAAGAAAAAATAGAAAAAAATAGAAGAAAGGAAAAAAAAAAAGAAGAAAGAAAAGAGAAAATTAATCATGAAAATGAACAAAACAAAGAAATGTACAAATAGAAAAAAGAACATTTGATTTAAGAAGTCGGGCCCTCTACCCACATTGGGCTCCCGTGCTCGAACTCTTAATCAATCTACCAAGAGCTGCAACTACGGGATAAATACTGTAGTCCAGCCTCAGATCGTGAGATGTCGCCACGTCTGAGGTCTCCGAGGATATAAGAATCCATCTTCAAGGAGTTGTAACTACGGGATAAATACCGTAGTCCAGCCTCAGTTCGTGGGATTAGTTCCGCGTCTGAGGTCTCAAGGATATAAGAATCCATCTCAAAGGAGCAGCAACTACGGTATAAGTGTCGTAGTCCATTCTCAGTTTGTGGAATATCTTCCACATCTGGGGTCTCTAGGGATACAAGAAAAATCTGTCTCAAAAGAGCAGCAACTACGGTAAGTGTCGTAGTCCATTCTCTTGTAGAATATCTCCTACATCTGGGGTCTCCAGGGATATAAGACAAACCATTCTCCGAGGAGCTACAACTACAAGATAAGCATTGTAGTTCGATCTCAGCCCGTGGGACAATTGCCACGTGAGATCTCTGAGGATTTAAGAGTTAAAATCGGGTTGCCATGTTCGATGTTTATATAACCAGATCATTTTGCAAGAACCGTATATTATCTCATCCCTTTTTGCGGCGGTCCGGGGGATTCAACATTGAGCTTTGACATTCCATGCCCGAGATCCCCCATGACAATATGGTGGAGCCACCTTCACAATGGTCGATGGTTCGAGATGGCGTCATCATGCTTCAATGTTAGGAGGATTCAACAACTCATGGAGCTAAATTCGACATTGCCTCGAAGACATACACCCTCCATTCTTTCATGTTCAAGAACTTTGAGGGTACACTATTGAATGTATGCTCGCAGTGCATATCCTGCTCCATTTCTGTAAAAAAAAATGAAAAATGAAATGATAAAAAAAATGATGAACAAAGGGTTAAAAATAGAGATGCCCGTCGGACCTACTTTGGTTTCACTGTCGAGTAGGGGTAAAAAGGACAAGAAAAACCCGACCACGGTGAAAACCTGAAAGGGCGTCGTGGGCAAAAATGGGAACCCTGCTACATGAAAATCCGAAAAGGTACGTAGGCAAAAGCAAGAAGGGGCTGACTCCGGTGAAAACTCGAAAGGGCGCTTGGGTCAGTAATGTGATAAAAAAATGAAAATGAATGAAGTCAAAAATGTCAAAATGGCAAGAAGGGGGAGTTCCATCCCTGCTCTTTCAAGAAATCCCCTTTTTTGCTATACATTCTCCGAATCTAGCTATGCACTTGTTGACAGAGAAAATTTAAAAAAAAAAATCTGACCATTGGTTGACCATCCAACCGATGGTGACCTCACGTTGAGGTCACCATCGGTTGGCCATCCAACCGATGGTGACCTCACAATGAGGTCACCATCGGTTGGCCTCCAACCGATGGTGACCTCACAATGAGGTCACCATCGGTTGGGCCTTCCCCGACCCAATGTAAGGGGGGCCTTCCCCCTATAAAAGGCCCCCCTATTCCCCTCATTTGGCAAGGCCTCTCCCCCATGTAAGGTCTCGGCGAAGCCCTGTTGGGAAAATCCCGAAAAATAGGAAAAGAGCATTTTCCCATTCCCTCTCTCATTCTCAAATCCCTCCCGTTCTGTGTGTGAAGGTACAAATCCCCTTCTTTAGCCGATAGGCCAGGCGCGGAGAGGAGAGCGGTCGGCGTAATCGTCATCGACATTCCTTCTTAATCCTCATCCCCCACATCGAGCAAGACTCTGTGGGGTGATATTCCGGGGTTTAAATGCCGTCCATATCGAGCAAGACTCTATGGACACATGGTATTTAAATACCCATGTTCTCCCCGCCCATCGAGCGAGACTCTGGGATGGTGGATTTTGTGCTTATATGTATATGTTTTCTTGAGGAGACTCTGCCCAAGCGGAGGTTCTGCCTAAGGACATATTCGTATATTCGCAAATTTGTGTTATTATATATATGTTTCTTAAGACGAAACTCTGCCCAAGTGGAGATTCCGTCCGAGAACACATATATAAAGATTACGAATTTGTAACTATACAAATATGTTCCTTAAGGAGAATCTCGCCCAGGCAAAAATCTCTTTCAGGGGACGTATCCATGTAAATACAAACTCGTGTTATATGTATATGTTTCTTAGAGGAAACTCTGCCCAAGCGGAGGTTCTGTCCAAGAACATATTCGTATATTCACAAATTTATGTTCTTATGTATATGTTTCTTAGAGGAAACTCTGGCCAAATGGAGACTTCCCTACGAACATATCCATAAAATCATGAATTGCCAGTATACGCATATGTCTCTTAGCTGGAATCTTGCCCGGACAAAAGTTCCCTCCGAGTTCATATTCGTATAATCACGAACTTTATGTTTATGTAAATGTGTTTCTTAGTGGAATCTCTGCCCAAATAGAGACTCTGCCCGAGAACATATCTATATAATCACAAATATGCCTTATTGTGTATATGTTTCTTAAAAAGGACTTCGTTCATACGAGGGCTCCTCCCTAACGGACACTCCGTTCAAATGGAGATACCGTTTGAGAATATATTTACAATGCGCAGATTTGTGTTTATGTACACATATCTCTTCGAGGTAAAATCTCTCCGGGCAAAGCTTCTCCCGAAAACATACGGACATAAGCATACGTCCATATAATACACCATCACAAGGATGCTCTGTCTAAATAAGGACTTGTCAAGACATACTCATATATTCAAAAAAAAAAAAGGGATTGTGATAATATACACACATCCCAAGAAAAAGGAGGACAAGACGAGAACCGTGCTCGGATACCCCAAATGGGAGCACATATGCACCTCCACGAGAACTATATCCGTGGAAATGGACTTCGGACAGAGAACACAAATATGACAAGAACTTCCGTGGAGATACACATCCATATGATCTCCGGAAATTGTACCCGCACAAGTATGAAATGAGGAGAAAAGAGACTCTACCTCAAACTCGGACTCTGCCGGAAACAGCATTATAAAAGAACCTCATATAAAAATCCGCACAATCACCCTTCTAATACGGAAGTGTCGCTCCGGGTTATAATACCCCAAGTTCAGAATCAAAATCCACGGGCATGCACCCGTTCATGATAATAATCCCCATGTTTTTCCAAATAAAATCCAATCAACCTTTTGCAAAAAGGATAAAAGACCTCAAATCGGTCCATGGGTATATACCCGCTCCCCTTTTCAAAAGAAATCAAACTTTGGACTCCCACAAAGGCAGTCGTTTCAAAAATGGAATATCCAAAGCAAAAAGCATTTCAAAACAATCAAAAGAAAGGAAAAACATGTCATAATCAGGATTTTCTAAGAAAAAGCATGTATATTTCTCTCGTCCTTTTTACTATGAAATGGTATTCGGGTTAGAAATTGGTATTAAATAATGCCAAGAGTTTTAACTCGATGTAAATGTAACATCGATTCCGGTCGATGGAGATGGAGGTCCAGCACATGCTACCCTAATCACCTGATGAGAATAGACATGGGACTCAAGAGGTTCAGATTAAAAAACGGCGCACCCGTCCGTTCGCGGACACAACCCGTCCGTCCACGGACACCACACCGTCCGTCTCACGGACATCCAAATTCCCTTCGCATTGCGCGGATTCTTTCTTCTGTCTGTTAGACAGGCTGGCACGCCCCGCGATATAAAAATCAAAGCATGCGAAATAAATGAATACCCAAATGGAATGAAACAAATGAATCAAAATGAATGGAACGAATAATGAAAATTTCCCGTGTCAACAGTGGCACGCCCGGTGGGACCTCTTCTCACCATTCATAGCAAAAAGGATGAGACATACATATATTTTTCATGAAAATCCTAATACTGATATTTTCCCTTGAAGGTACTGCGAAGCTACCTCGAAGGTATTCGGGTACAAGCCAAATGCAAATTTCAAATTACTGAAGATGGCTGTCACCTATGGACCGCTCGTCGTCAACAATCGTACCAAGAAGATGCTGCTCAAAAGCCTCTCTCCAACAAGTTAACAAGGAAGATCCACGAGAGCTGTGGCAAGCCAAAGCTCGTCCTGTTATTATCAGCAGGGGCATCCGAATGCTCTCCAAAGGTAATACTAATAAAGGGGATCAGCCTAACTCTGGCCAACAACATTATTGGCTATGAGCCTAGGCAGGTCATGTCTAAATCCAAATTCAAAACCAAATCCAAACTCAAGTTCATGACCAGCAAGCCATCAAGGCAGGTCATGTCCAATCCAAATTCAAAACCATATCTAAACTCAAGTTCATGACCAGCGAGCCATCAAGGCAGGTCATGTCCAATCCAAATTCAAAACCAAATCCAAACTCAAGTTCATGACCAGCAATCCATCAAGACAGGTCATGTCCAATCCAAATTCAAAACCAAATCCAAACTCAAGTTCATGACCAGCAAGCCATCAAGGCAGGTCATGTCCAATCCAAATTCAAAACCATATCCAAACTCAAGTTCATGATCAGCAAGCCATCAAGGCAGGTCATGTCCAATCCAAATTCAAAACCATATCCAAACTCAAGTTCATGACCAGCAAGCCATCAAGGCAGGTCATGTCCAATCCAAATTCAAAACCATATCCAAACTCAAGTTCATGACCAGCAAGCCATCAAGGCAGGTCATGTCCAATCCAAATTCAAAACCATATCCAAACTCAAGCTCATGACCAGCAAGCCATCAAGG
>CM024763.1:132958657-133004336 GCA_014218235.1 Colocasia esculenta | reverse complement strand
CATTGGAGTGCTTCTTTTTGCTAGATGATTCTCCTAGCCTTTCCATATTGATCTCATGGCCATGAGGGACCCGATGAGCTTTTCTACTGACATTCTTTTAAGGTCATTGCTTCTTGATAGCTGGACCTTGGTGTCCATGAGATGGCAAGGATCTGAGAATCTTCCTTACCATATCTGCAATCTCATAGGACTTTCCTAGACTGGCTAAACATTGGTGATGTCAGTGACTCGACTGAACATCTGGGTGATTGACTCACCTGACTGCATCTGAAATCTCTCATACTTAGTGACAAGAATGTCGATTCTTGTCTCCTTTACTTTGTCTGTACCTCATATGTAATTCTTAGCTTTTCCCACATTTCCATAGAGGATTTGCAGGCTGAGACTCTGTTGAACTCTTTCTTGCTTAGAGCACAAACATAGAATGCTCTTGGCTTTACAGTTCAAGGAGATTTTCTTTCTGTCTCGTCTGTCCATTGTGCTTTCTCATTTGTGACGACCAGGTCACCTTCTTTACTATTGACCAGATTTGATAATCGTGACCTTGTAGAAGTATTCTCCTGGTCTTCCAATACGGATAATCTTCACCATCGACAAAGGAGGTCTGTTGACTGACTGACCTTCGAAGTTGCCTTGGGCTGCCATTGATCTTTGCTCTTCAGATCGTTGGATCTTCTTCTTTGTCGAAGAGACTGCTCTGATACCACTTGTTGCCCAGCTAGCTAGCCCAGAGGGGGGGTGAATGGGTTGTTAAAATTGATCTTTGATAATACCTATTCACTAAAATGATTTACACAACCACTTAACGAAGGTTAGAGTTAGAGGAATGAGACGGCAAACACACAAACCACACACCACAAGACACAAGGATTTTTTATCCTGGTTCGGAACTCCTTTCCACAGGAGACCTACGTCCAGTCCCTGAGCAATATCTCAGGATTTCACTATCAAGGGACTATCCCCCTCACGGATCCTTACACCCAGCCACAACTGGTCTTCCTTCCAATCTGAAGGGAAAACAACCACCTGGAAACCACCAGGTCTTCCTTCACCAGAAGGGAAAACAGCCACCCGGAAACTACCAGGTCTTCCTTCACCCAGAAGGGAAACAGCCACCCTGGAAACCACCAAGTCTTCCTTCACCCAGAAGGAAATACACCAATAGAAAGAAGTATAAGAACAAGCTTCAGGAACTAGCTCAAACAGCTACAATCTGAAGCAAACAAGCCTCGAGAGAGAAGGAATTTTAACACTGGTTTCTCTCCAAAGACTACACTGGCTCTCACAGGAATTCTTCGAGAACACTGAGAGCTAAAGAGCTAAGATGGATTTGAATGGAGTTCTTCACTCTTGTTTGAATCACAGAAGACTAAGGGATTGGCGATGCATTCTCTCAGAAAAATATTCTTCAAAAAGTCTTTTTCTTCTCAGTCGAGTCTTGTATTTAAGCTTCTTCTTGAATTTGAACGTTAAAGATCCGTTGTCTCTCATCCTTGTGTACGTTAGACAGGTCTGCAAGGAAGCTCTGATCTTCAGTCTTTATCCTTTAGTACATGCCAGAGAAACATTTTAATATCTTGTATCTTTTGTCCAACGTTGTACAGATAATCTTGTCAGGTATCTGCAAGCAAGTCAACAATAAATAGGAGACAGCTAGGGCTGTCGTTGATCGTTAGTTCACAGTTTGGAAAGATATTGCTAGTTTTAGCAAAGCTCCTTCTATCAAAATAAAAGATGTAGACAGAATAGCACAATGGTGGAAGAATCGTCTGCATGCATGAGAGATACGTTCAGAGAGCATGAATGCGTAGCAATCAAACAGACGAGATACGATTTTGACTATTCAACGTATATAAGAAGAATATATATTGATATAACAATGAAATCGATATGAACAAGCCCGATGCCATATGACTTATGAAATCGTTACACGAATCGAATCGTTATAAGCATCAAGGAAATCGAATGTGATTACTTACCAAATCGTTACTGGTAAGCAAGTCGTTATAATCATCAAAGAAATCGATATGAAACACTAAAAAATCGTTGTGAGATCCAAATCATTGTATTTCTGAAGAAATCGATATGAAACACTTAACAAATCGTGTGAGTTCTAAAGAAAGAAACGTTACGACAGCTTATGGAGTCGTTGTGACGAGCAATCATTATGGGCTCTAAAGGAATTGTTACGATAACATACAGAGTCGTTGTGACGAGAGTCGTTACGGACTCTAAAGGAATCATTACGAGAACTAAGAAATCGTTACGGCTAGAAAGTTGTTGCGAGTTCTAAAGGAATCGTTGCGAAGAACTTAAGAAATCGTTACGGCTAGAAAGTTGTGCGAGTTCTAAAGGAATCGTTACGAGAACTTAAGAAATCGTTATGGCTAGAAAGTCGTTGCGAGTTTAAAAGAAAGAAACGTACGAGTACTGAAGAAACGTTACGAAAGACAAGTCGTTACGCTTTCTAAAGAAATCGTTGCGATGCCATAGAATCGTTATGATATCTTTAAGAAATCGTTACGGTATCGATTTGTTTGAAACATCACGACTTTTGATCAGAAAGGAAATCGATCATAAACTTATGAAATCGTTATGATGACTCTATTGAAATCGAATATGAGCTTATAAAGGAATCGTTCTGATTATCAATAGAAGTCGATATGAAGTATGAAGAAGTCGATGCAATGACTTGGGACAAATTATGAATGAGAGTCTTACCTGATTGTCTTGAACTTTCTTTACTTTGTTTCCTGTCCTAAGGCTCAAGTAATTCATAGTAATGTTTTGTAATCATCAAAATTAAATATAAAGAAGTGAATTAATTTATTGAGGAAAGTTTGGTCATCACAACCAACAAGTAACAACACAAAAGTTACAACCGGTGGCAAAGCACGAGTCGAAAGGAGCGACCCACCACCACACGGGAACGAACTACTGGTGATCAGGCCAGTATCCAACTCGGCAACAAACACAAGAACTACCTCTCAGTCTCACAGCCACGGACGAAAGGTCCAGCTACCGCTCCACGGGAAAAGTCAAACAACGTGGGAGACCAACCAACACCACACTTACAGACTACACAGCTGTAGGCCCATGCCGGCACTCTAGGGTCTCTGTTCGGAGCACTCTAAAGTGAGGCACTGGAAAACAGGACTAGCTGGGGACAGTGACGTCTATGGGTGTCCGTACCCCAACTACTACGAGCGCGCTACAAGCGACCAAATAAGCTCTGGGAAGCGTTGTCCCACTGTCGTCTTCTCTCAGCGGACGTACAAATCAAACTCAGGAGTGAGGGTGTCCAAGAAGATGACATAGACCTCAATGGACCACACTGTACCGGGAAAACCCGAGCACAACGAACACACGGTGTCTGGCTCACAAAGAACATGGGGTACCGACTAGAGAGGCATTCCGGAACAGGTGGGACCACCAACTCGGCAAGCCCAAACCACAAATTATACACACGTAACCTTTAATAGATCCACGGTACAAATGTCAGGAATAGCTCAACCTCGGTCAATATATGACCTATGAGCTATCCTACATTACAAAGCAAGGGTTCACAGTATAACATGGCCAACTATTGGCCACCTTATGGTTTCCAAACCAACACTCGACCATAAATCACATTAATACAATAACAGGCCTGTCACTAGTCGTACCACGACCTCCAGGCCACAATCAACTCATCAGGTAATAGCCATTTAGCACAGTAACCTCATAAACTCCATATGAACTCCACAAATAATCTCAATAACTCTATACATGCTCTCTATTAACAATACGAGCACAAACCATTGACTCATACTAAGGCTAGGTCTACATAAGACCCTCACTGCCCGACGATCACCACAAAAACCTTATACATAAAACCACAATATGGTAGATGCCAACTGCCAAGCACGTACTCCCATTACATAAATACCACACTAATTGTAACACCCTCCTATGACTTCACACAAACGCATACATAACCTTTGATCGGAAGAGGGGTTACGTTGACAAACTTCGTTATGGGTAGATAAAATCCGGGTTAATGCTCAACATTAGCAAAACCATCCACAAAGGCATCTTTGAACATATTAACATCACAAGGTAACAAGGTACTAATACTCATTATTTACAAGAGCTAAGTTTCTCTCTCTAACTTACATCAACAACTCAAAATAAAACTATTAAACTATGCTATTCTTCTTCATCTCTTCATCGTTCGCAGCGGAATTGGGATTCATGTGCAGCTGAGATTATAACACCTTCATCTGAAAGGGTTGGAGGAAAGAAAGGCATGAGTCGGAAGGACTCAGTAGGTGAAAGTAACATATATAAGGATCGAAAACACATTTTCTCATGAATTTCATACTCCAGAAACTATAGCTCAAATTGATTTCATATTGAGCTCAAACAAATCACAGAATAAGAGTCATATTGTCTTTCAAAATTCATATCACAACTTGATTTGGAAACGAATTCAATAGGCATCATTGCTCTCAAGAGGTTACTAAATAGACGTAAATACATCCTCAGTGCCTAGGCGATTCCAGCACCTTAGATCTTGTTCATTGCGTAAGAACGGGGTTTATTCCCACCATTGTCAGTCCATTGACTTGGATTTACCTACAAACTGTCGCCCTCAGCTGATCACAAGTGGCTGGTGCTACCACAAGTGATCCTAAACCCTCTTTGAAGAGAACATTGTCTTCATATCATAAATTTCTTTTCATGAGCATAATAGAGATTGGAAATCCAAAGGTAGTTTTGATTGAGAATTAATACATATATCTTGGTGACAAAGTTGCTCAGAGTTCAATAATATAAGAAAGACAATTGGTTGAGACAGTGTTATGACTTAAAGCCAATAACTTCGGAAGGTTGAAATTACATAAGAACCCAAGAATATGAAGATCCACAATTGTCATCACAAGTTATTCACATCTCATAAGGTGTTCAAACATATGAACTCTCAAGTGATCAGGTTTTATAGACTATGTTACCGAACACTGGAGAATAGACTCAATCGGAGTACTACTCGTAATTGTCAACTTAAGAATAACCTAAGGGAGGTTAGGTACATAATGGGGTAAACTTTTTATGTAGTAGACAGTAAATACCATGGTAAATGAGAGGGTAACTTTCTTGGCTTTTAGGGTAAAGTTTTAGCATGGATTCAGACATGAAAAAGTGCAGAAATTCAGATCAGGATGGTAGCTGTCGACAGCTAGGAAGGGGCTGTCGACAGATAGCAGCAGACAGAGTTCAGGTTGCTGGTTCTGTTTGTATCTGTCGACAGCTACAAGATGGTTGTCGACAGCTAGCTACAGTGCCAGTGTTTCTTGAGTTCAGAAAGGCTGGCCTGTCGACAGCTATAAGCTGCCTGTCGACAGCCGCCAATTTTTCTCGCATAAGGGACTTTGTATTCATTCTAAAAACTCTAACCATGGAACTTATAAATCAAGGCATGATTTATATCAAATAGAAGAGTCTAATTGTAGATCTCACAGTGGTTTATAAGCTAAACAAGAGAGATGGAACAAGAGGCTTGCAATTCAAACTTGTCTAGCTAGAAGCTAACATAGTATAGGTTGGAAAGTGCGGTCTTTGATAGCATTGTTTATTGAAAGATTCCTACAAGTTAAATACTAAACTCAAAGTGTTTCATGGATCTAAATCAAGGCATTAACTACAAACATCTGAACAGAAGTTAGTCACATGTTCTAATGGTATTGTGACTTCTAACAAAATTCTATAACATAAACAAGGATCAAGGTGGAAGAAGAAGTTAGGAACCTACTTGATCTGTAAAGGGAGTGAAGATGATCTTGGTAACTACATGATTCCAAAGGTAATTGGAAAAATCAAAACAAAAGAAATCTGAGGTTACAATCTCGTATACAAACTTAACGAGACTGGTTTGGTTAGCAGGCTCCAAAAGCAACTCGTATGAGGTAAATTCTTTCAACATGAAATAGAGAAAATAGAAGTCACGTGAAGGATGAGAACCTACTGGCTGGAAGAGAACAAAAAAGTTATTCTTCTCGTCTTCTTAACGACAGATAACCGCAACAACAGGGCAGCAAGATGATGATGATAGCTTTTCAGCACAGCGCACCCACTGTAGGTCAATAGAAACAGTGGTTAGGAGTTCCAGCAGCAACGCACAGGAGAGCAGGTAGCAGAAGAATGTAAGAACAGAACTGAAGGGGCAAGGGCATTGATCTGGAAAAAGTGCACACCCCCCGATGGGGTTGGGTTTTTTATAGACCAGCACCCTTACATGCACGATGACACCTATTCGCCTAGGTTGTAAACAGTAACGATTGGTTTTTACTACTAAACATGGCTCAGCAACCTTTTTTATGACTAACATAAGCCACTACGTGTGAGATGTTTAACCCTTGATGAATGGCCCTACTAACTGTAACGTCGCGTGCTTTTCGGATCCATGCGGATCATGTGCATTGTGGTTGTGGCGGCCGTTGTGAGGCCAGTGTGAGTTGGGTGTGTGGAATGCATGGTGTGATTGCGTGGCTTGAGCAGGTGAAAGCAGGGTAGGTCCTGAATTGGAATAGGACCTGCTGCTGTTCTGTCTGAGTTGGCGGCCAAGGGGTGGTCGTTGACTGTTGGCGTCCAGGTTCGGACGTTTACATCATGAACTTGGCGGCAGTAGTTGTGGACGTTTGTGGCGGTGCATGTGGGCGACAAGGGGGTTGACGCCAACCTGTCAGTTCAGCAGGTTATATGTTCACCCGAGGGCAGCTCTCTCAGCTCACCCTCTCTCCCTCTTGCCCCAGCTTGCTGCCCCGAGTCTTTGAAGGTTCTAACAGGTATCGAGGAGTGGCTGGTCGATCGTGGGACGCGCGGCGTCGCCGAATTGCGCGAGGAAACGTCGCGGCGTGGTGCAATTCGCGTGGGAGCTCGCGGAGGGCTCGGCGTAAACGGGGAGTTGCGGGAGATTCTAACGCGTTCTGAGGTAGGGGACGAACCCTGGTAGCTCCTAGAAACATTAAAACACATCATAACTACTTGAACCAGCATGATAATCCATGTTTGGATAGAGTTGCACCATGCGGGATAATGGGTGGTTTGTAGTTAATGTGTTAAAGCATGTATATTGGGTTGTATTGGGTTCTATCATGCTAGAGGAATAGCATTTACATGTTTTTCTGTAATAGAATGAGTGGAAAACTCGCAGGACCGGATTAGGGTTTCTGCAGGGTTTAAGGCCGGGGAACTTGGCGTCAACATCGTTTGCCGCCAAGATCTTCAGCCAGGAGGTTGACGGCCAGGGACCTTGCCGTCTACTTCCTGTAAGCGGCAATCGATGTGGCGCCTACTCCTATATGAACAGAAATGGCTATTTATGGTGTTTATCGATAATGCATGCGTGGTATATACGAGGTGCACTAAGTGCACATGGTTCTCGTGTTTAGCATACAAGATATGCTGTTAAGTGTTTACTTCGGTGACTGCGCGTTGTGTACGCGAGTCAGTTGGGTTCACATGTAGTGGACCAGTGGTTACTTGTGGTTTACGTGAGGTTTCACGTGGTTTGTGTGTGACGTGCACGTGGTTTTGTGTACGTGACGAGTAGTACGACGCCTACCGTGGTTACCTCTCCAGTTGGGTGCCCCAGGTTCTTTGTGAGCCAGGCTGTTAGCTCGGGGCCTTGTCCCGGTACTTGTGTTGTACCGTCGAGGTCTGTGTCGTCTGACCTGGACACCCTCACTCTTGTGTTAGAGTTGTACGTCCGGCTGAGGGAAAGACGACAGTGGGACAGTGACAGTTGTGGTTGTTTTTAGTCACTTGTAGCGCGCTCGTAGTTGGGGGTACGGACACCAGTAGACGTACTGGACCCCAGCTAGTCCTTTTCCAGTGCCTCACTCTAGCGAGCCCAGGCCAGGGTCTCTGGAGGTGCCAGGCATGGGCCTGTGACCGTGTGGTTTGCAGGTTGTGGTGTTTTAGTTGGTCTCCACAGTTGTTTGACCTTTTACGTGGAGCGGCAGCTGGACCTTTCGTCCGTGGCTGCGAGACTGAGAGGTGGACCTGTGTTAGTTGTCCGAGTCAGTTTCTGGTGTCGCGAACCAGTTTACGTGGCTCGTGTTGGCTGTCTCTACTTTGGCTTGTACACCTGTTTGGGTTTGCCGTTTAGTTACTACAGTTGTTTCTCGTAGTCGACAGACGGTGAGTACTTTTACAGCTTTACTTACCTGCTTAGCTGTTTATATGTTGTTGGTACTGTTTACTGTTTTGTACCTGTGGTTTGTGGTTTGTTCGGCTTTGGGGGAGTTCCCTACTGAGCCAGTGACTAGAGAGGCTCACCCCTACCCCACAGGTGAGGGCGAGGAGGACGTTTCCCGTCCGACGTCCAGTTCTGGGCCGCGTCGTAGCGGAGCAGGGTCAGTACCTCCAGCAGAGTAGTACTCAGCAGTGTAGCCTTGTAGTTTTGTAGTTGTTTACTTTCTTTGTTGTACCTCGGGGTATGCCCCAGACTTTTGTACACCTTTTCAGTTTTAATGGATTATGGCTATGTAAATTGTGAAAAATTATATATGAAATGTGGTGTGTTCCTTTATGTTTACACGGACTGTGGTTTGGTTTCCTTGCGAGGCTTCGGCCCGTTCGCGGGAGGCGGACTCGGATCAAGTGCGTTATTGGTTTAACGGGCTTGGCCGAGGCGTTCCGTCACAGTTGGTATCAGAGCAAGGTCCGTGTTAATATAAGGGAATTAGAAGAATACATAGCCTTATTTGGTCATTATACACTGCTGGTAGAGACCCTGATTTTGATAATTTGTGGTTTTGATTTTTGCCTGGTGTTTTGTGTATGTAGAATTTCTGGAATGGCTGATAGGAGAGATTGGGGTGGTGGAGGAGATGATCCGGAGGAAAGCACCCAGCGTATGATTGAGAGAATCTGGGAGAGCCTCACGGATATTCGAGCGAGAATGGATCAGCAGGCGCCTATACCACCAGTTGCAGTGCCCTGGGGGGAAGGAGAGGCAGTACCTGTTGCTCCAGTTCCGCCGAGGGTGGAGGTACCTTTTGTAGCACCTGTGCTACCACCACCGCCAGTGCAGTTAGTGAAGAACCAGTGATACAGGTGGAGAAATTTCTGAGATTGCAGCCGTCTACTTATTCAGGAGGGCCGAATCCAGATACAGCTGAGCACTGGATTCATGAAATTGAGAGGGTTTTTGCGACTATGCGGTGTCCTGAAGCAGACAGAGTTGTATTGGCTGCTTATCAGTTGAGAGGTTTTGCTTTAGAATGGTGGCGATTGAAGATGCAGACCACCTTCGCAGGTAGAAGAGAAGAAGCTATCACTTGGTCGGAGTTTCTCGAGGTATTTAATGATACATTCTTTCCGATCCAAGTACAGCAGGTAAAAAGAGAGCAATTTCGGACTCTTCAGCAAGGTAACTCTTCGGTTCTAGAGTATCAGATGAGATTTATGGCACTCAGCCGTTATGCACCTTATGTTGTTTCTAATAATAACATGATGGTTGAGTATTTTATCAGAGGATTGAGAGTGGAATTGCAGAATGCGATAGTACCCTCATGTGCAAGACAGTGGAAGAGGCAGCGCAAAGGGCAGCTATTTTAGAGAGGTCTATCCGGACTCGTCAGGCAGGTAGGTGAGTCAGGTTCTGGTAGTTTCCGGTTACCGCAGCAGTCAGTGGGTGCAAGCAAGGGCAAGGCACCAGCAGGACCTTCTTCATCAGGCTTTGGGAAGTGGGGACAGAAATTAAAGCAAGCACTTAAAGGAAAAGGAAAAGGATGGGGAGGTCGTCCGCAGTATCAGCAAGGCCGTGGTAGGCCTGAGGTGGAGGAGTCGCAGCAGAGTACAGCCAGGCAGCCTATAGTTCCTCCAGGATACAGATGTTATAATTGTAATCAGCCGGGACATTTGATCCGCAATTGTCCGTATGCAAGAGAATATGGGTATGGCAGAGGTGTGCAGCAGCAGCAGCAGCCTCAGCAGTTTCAGCAGCCACAGGCAGGTCGTGGCAGAGGAGCACCGCAGCAGCAGGGGAGAGGCCGGGTTATGGCTATCACCCGAGCCCAGGCAGAGGCATCAAATATGATAGAAGGTACTTTACCTCTTTATGAATATTCAGCAAGAGTCTTATTTGATTCGGGTGCCTCTCATTCTTTTATTTCCGAAGAATTTCTGGATTGCATAGCTCATCCATTAGAAGAGAAGTCTTGTGAGTTAGTGGTAGAGGTTCCTTCAGGTGAGTTCTTACTCACTTCGAGCTACATAGATGAAGCTCCTGTTATGATTGAAGGGAACCAGATGCCGGGTCGGTTGTATGCCCTGCAATTGTCAGATTATGATATTATTCTGGGTATGGACTGGCTAGAGATGTATGGAGCAATGCTAGATTGCAGAAAGAAAAGGATCAGGTTTATCATCCTAATGGTGCAGAGTTTGAATATCAAGGTATGCCTTTTTATACCTCAAAGTTTCTAATTTCTGCAATTAAAGCTAGAAAGTTGATAAATGATGGGTGTGTGGCCTATTTAGCCTCAGTAAGTTTGGTAGAAGCCAGTCAGCCAATGGAAGCAGTTCCCGTGGTTAGGGAATTTGCTGATGTCTTTCCGGAAGATTTGCCTGGTGTAGCTCCACATAGAGAGGTGGATTTTACTATTGAGTTGCTGCCGGGTACTATGCCGATCTCTAAAGCCCCATATCGGATGGCACCAGCAGAACTCAAGGAGTTGAAAAAGCAATTAGAAGAATTGTTGCAAAAGGGTTTATTAGACCGAGTCATTCCCCGTGGGGAGCGCCGGTTTTATTTGTGGAAAGATGGAAGTTGTGGAAAGATGGAAGTTTCGGATGTGTATAGATTATAGAAAGTTGAATGATGTGACCATCAAGAATAAGTACCCGTTGCCAAGAATAGATGATTTATTTGATCAGTTGCAATCAGCAAAAGTGTTTTCCAAAATTGATTTGAGGTCCGGGTACCATCAGTTGAGAATAAAGAGGAGGATATAGACAAGACAGCGTTCAGAACCAGATATGGTCACTATGAGTTTGTGGTAATGCCTTTGGGTTGACTAATGCTCCTGCAGGTTTTATGGATCTGATGAATAGAATATTTCATCCATATTTAGATCAATTTATTGTGGTCTTTATTGATGATATTTTAATTTATTCAGCATCTGAAGAGGAGCATGCAGCTCATTTGAGGTTTACTTTGCAGTTGTTAAGGGATAACCAGTGTTTGCTAAATTCAGTAAGTGTGAATTCTGGTTAAAGGAAATTCAGTTTTGGGTCATGTTATTTCTGCTAAAGGAGTAGCTGTAGACCCAAGTAAAGTGGAAGCTGTGTCGAGGTGGGAAGTGCCTAAGTCAATAACCGAGATTAGAAGTTTTCTGGGGTTGGCAGGTTATTATAGGCGCTTTATTCAAGATTTTTCTAAAATTGCAGCACCTATGACTAGACTGACCAGAAAGGGTGTGCCTTTTGTGTGGTCCGGTGAATGTCAAAGAAGTTTTATGGAATTGAAGAAAAGACTTACATCAGCACCTATATTGACATTGCCGGCAGGGAGTGGTGGTTTTGTGCTGTATACTGATGCTTCAAGGAGAGGTCTTGGAGCAGTGCTTATGCAGCATGGTAAAGTGATAGCCTATGCGTCTAGGCAATTGAAGCCAGCAGAAGAGAATTACCCCACTCATGATTTGGAATTAGCTGCAGTTGTATTTGCTTTGAAAATGTGGAGGCATTATCTGTATGGCGAAAGATTTGAGATTTTTACAGATCATAAAAGCTTGAAGTATATCTTCTCGCAGAAAGATTTAAATCTTCGCCAGCGCAGATGGGTTGAGTATCTGAAAGATTATGATTTCAGTTTGGCTTACCATCCGGGTAAGGCCAATGTTGTGGCTGATGCCTTGAGCAGAAAGGTATATGAATTTAATGATGATTAAAGAATGGAAGTTGTATGAAGAGGTAGCAGAGAATTCTTTGTATGTGCCCAGCAGTCAGCGTCGGGCAATTCTAGCTGCTAGTGCTGTAGAGCCGTCTTTATATTGGCAGATTATTGAGGCTCAAAGAGCAGATGCAGGTTTACCTGAAATTGTGAAAATGGAAGGAGTCTCAATTGATGATAATTGTGTGGTCAGGCTTAGGGGCAGGTGTTTGTTCTGCAGCAGAAAGAGAAGTGAAGCAGCGATTCTAGAAGAGGCTCATAAATCAAGGTACACTATTCATCCGGGTAGTACTAAAATGTACCATGATTTAAGAAAGCATTTTGGTGGCCTCATATGAAGAAAGAAATAGCAGAATTTGTGGCAAGATGTTGCTATCTGTCAGCAAATTAAAGCAGAGCATCAAAGCCGGGAGGTCTGTTGCAACCGTTACCCATTCCACAGTGGAAATGGGATGATATTGCAATGGATTTTGTGGCAGGTTTACCAAGGACAAGTTCTGGGCATAATGGAATATGGGTGTTGTTGACAGATTGACCAAAGTTTGCAGATTAGTGGCAGTAAGTATGTCTTGGACAGTGGACAGATTGGCAAATATTTATGTTGAAAGAATTGTTCCACTGCATGGTATTCCGAAGACTATTGTATCGGATAGAGATCCAAGATTTACTTCTGGTTTTTGGAGAAGTTTGCAAAGGTGATGGGTTCTGAATTGAGATATAGCTCCGCTTATCATCCCCAGACAGATGGTCAACAGAAAGAACCATTCAGACAATTGAAGATATGTTGCGAGCTTGTTGCTTAGTTTGGGGAGGCAGTTGGGAGCATCATTTGGGAATGGTTGAGTTTGCCTACAATAATAGTTATCATACCAGTCTTGGGATGGCACCGTATGAAGCTTTATATGGAAGGCCATGTAGAACTCCGTTGAACTGGCATGAAGTGGGAGAAAGGCAATTAGTGGGTCCTGAATTGATTCAGCAAACACTGAAATAGTGAAGCTTATTAAAGAAAAATTGCAGGCAGCTCAAAGTAGGCAGAAAAGTTATGCAGATGTGCGGAGGAGACCACTTCAGTTTGAGGTGGGAGATTTTGTTTTTCTGAGAGTTTCCCAAGTAAAGGTATAATGAGGTTCGGTAAATCTGGAAAGCTGAGTCCAAGGTATGTGGGACCTTTCCAGGTAATTGAAAGAATTGGGGAAGTGGCTTATAGGCTGGATTTGCCAGCTGATTTTGCAGATGTGCATGATATTTTCCATGTCTCCATGTTAAGGAAATGCATTGAAGATCCAGCTCAGATAATTAGATATCAAGGTGGTGACCTGAGGCCGGATATGACCATGCCTGAATATCCGGTACAGATCACGGATCGAAAAATCAAGAAGTTAAGAAATAAAGAAATTGAGTTGGTTAAGGTGAGATGGGAAAATAGGTTGGGTGGTGAGGATACCTGGGAGTTGGCCGCTGAAATGGCTAAAGGGTATCCCTATCTGTTTGTATAAGTTGTGTATTTTCTTTTTAGATGATAGTGCTTGTAAAGTTGTGTATGTTTAAATCGTTTGACTTTGTGTGTGTTATGAATTTCGAGGTCGAAATTTCTTTTTAGATGATAGTAATGTAACGTCGCGTGCTTTTCGGATCCATGCGGATCATGTGCATTGTGGTTGTGGCGGCCGTTGTGAGGCCAGTGTGAGTTGGGTGTGTGGAATGCATGGTGTGATTGCGTGGCTTGAGCAGGTGAAGAGCAGGGTAGGTCTGAATTGGAATAGGACCTGCTGCTGTTCTGTCTGAGTTGGCGGCCAAGGGGTGGTCGTTGACTGTTGGCGTCCAGGTTCATGGACGTTTACATCATGAACTTGGCGGCAGAGTTGTGGACGTTTAGTTGGCGGTGCATGTGGGCGACAAGGGGGTTGACGCCAACCTGTCAGTTCAGCAGGTTATATGTTCACCCGAGGGCAGCTCTCTCAGCTCACTCTCTCCCTCTTGCCCCAGCTTGCGCCCCTGGTCTTTGAAGGTTCTAACAGGTATCGAGGAGTGGCTGGTCGATCGTGGGACGCGCGGCGTCGCCGAATTGCGCGAGGAGGAAACGTCGCGGCGTGGTGCAATTCGCGTGGGAGCTCGCGGAGGGCTCGGCGTAAAGGGGGAGTTGCGGGAGATTCTAACGCGTTCTGAGGTAGGGGACGAACCCTGGTAGCTCCGTAGAAACATTAAAACACATCATAACTACTTGAACCAGCATGATAATCCATGTTTGGATAGAGTTGCACCATGGGATAATGGGTGGTTTGTGTAGTTTAATGTGTAAAGCATGTAAATTGGGTTGTATTGGGTTCTATCATGCTAGAGGATAGCATTTGCATGTTTTTCAGTAATAGAATGAGTGGAAAACTCGCAGGACCGGATTAGGGTTTCTGCAGGGTTTAAGGCCGGGGAACTTGGCGTCAACATCGTTTGCCGCCAAGATCTTCAGCCAGGAGGTTGACGGCCAGGGACCTTGCCGTCTACTTCCTGTAAGCGGCAATCGATGTGGCCGCCTACTCCTATATGAAACAGAAATGGCTATTATGGTGTTTTATCGATAATGCATGCGTGGTATCATACGAGGTGCACTAAGTGCACATGGTTTCGTGTTTAGCATACAAGTATGCTGTTAAGTGTTTACTTCGGTGACTGCGCGTTGTGTACGCGAGTCAGTTGGGTTCACGTGTAGTGGACCAGTGGTTACTTGTGGTTTACGTGAGGTTTCACGTGGTTTGTGTGTGACGTGCACGTGGTTTGTGTACGTGACGAGTAGTACGACGCCTACCGTGGTTACCTCTCCAGTTGGGTGCCCCAGGTTCTTTGTGAGCCAGGCTGTTAGCTCGGGGCCTTGTCCCGGTACTTGTGTTGTACCGTCGAGGTCTGTGTCGTCTGACCTGGACACCCTCACTCTTGTGTTAGAGTTGTACGTCGGCTGAGGGAAAGACGACAGTGGGACAGTGACAGTTGTGGTTGTTTTTAGTCACTTGTAGCGCGCTCGTAGTTGGGGGTACGGACACCAGTAGACGTACTGGACCCCAGCTAGTCCTTTTCCAGTGCCTCACTCTAGCGAGCCCAGGCCAGGGTCTCTGGAGGTGCCAGGCATGGGCCTGTGACCGTGTGGTCTGCAGGTTGTGGTTTAGTTGGTCTCCACAGTTGTTTGACCTTTTACGTGGAGCGGCAGCTGGACCTTCGTCCGTGGCTGCGAGACTGAGAGGTGGACCTGTGTTAGTTGTCCGAGTCAGTTTCTGGTGTCGCGAACCAGTTTACGTGGCTCGTGTTGGCTGTCTCTACTTTGGCTTGTACACCTGTTTGGGTTTGCCGTTTTTACTACAGTTGTTTCTCGTAGTCGGCAGACGGTGAGTACTTTTACAGCTTTACTTACCTGCTTAGCTGTTTTATATGTTGTTGGTACTGTTTACTGTTTTGTACCTGTGGTTTGTGGTTTGTTCGGCTTTGGGGGAGTTCCCTACTGAGCCAGTGACTAGAGAGGCTCACCCCTACCCCCACAGGTGAGGGCGAGGAGGACGTTCCCGTCCGACGTCCAGTTCTGGGCCGCGTCGTAGCGGAGCAGGGTCAGTACCTCCAGCGGAGTAGTACTCAGCAGTGTAGCCTTGTAGTTTTGTAGTTGTTTACTTTCTTTTGTTGTACCTCGGGGTATGCCCCAGACTTTTGTACACCTTTTAGTTTTAATGGATTATGGCTATGTAAATTGTGAAAAATTATATATGAAATGTGGTGTGTTCCTTTATGTTTACACGGACTGTGGTTTGGTTTCCCTTGCGAGGCTTCGGCCCGTTCGCGGGAGGCGGACTCGGATCAAGTGCGTTATGGTTTAACGGGCTTGGCCGAGGCGTTCCGTCACATAACACATGTTACGTAAACAATAGACTAATTCCCAGAAATCATTACCGTAATGGCCGTAATTCAGCTAGCCCAATAATTCTTATATAATACATTAAATATGTACGGTTAAGAGTGAAATTTCAACCATAACACTAATAGGAAGGTTTTACAAATTTTTGTGATTTTAGTTTTTTTTTAGAATTTTTTTCAACGGTTGAAAAATACCCGGGAAAATAGTGATGCGTCGACTTAATCTCAAAAATCCGGCCTCAAAATTCTAATAATTATCCTATTGAGATCCACATTTGCTAAGTTATGGTGTTCTCAGATTTCAGTTTCGTTACAGTTTTTCGTGTCGCCTTCGAACGTGCTCATGACGAAAAGTGATACCATGGTATGATAAAGGTCTTAAAATACACCCTTAAATCCTAAATATCCAATTAGGGCTAATCGATTTGCATAAAAGAATTATAAGTAAACATGAATTTAAAATCGAGGGTTAATTACACTAAATAGAAATACCAACATTGGCCACGTAAAACCAGCCCACCTCGTGAGAAACACGCTCCGTGAGCGTGACAAGTGCATTGGCTCCACTTGTCATTGACATGCACAACAAATACCATTAACCGGATAATCGAATATAGAAAGCATACATAATGGGACCTCTCAGCTGAGGCGCGACAAGGGGCAAGGTCGCCTTCAGAATGCGATGCCCCGACATGCGTGTTCAACTCATGAACGCGACAGATCGAGCTGTTGTGTTAACAACACGACGCCCAGGGCCGTCGCCTTCACAGGCGCAAACCCTAATCCAGGAGGAGGAACCACAGATCATCACCACTCCAGACCATTCAAACCACGATTAATTCATGTTTCCATGCTTTAATGGATACCCTAGCATGGTATCTACTGTTTACAAAGCGGTAAACAAGCTACCATGCAATCCACAACATAAATTGGGTAGAACACCCTACCTTTGCGAAGAACGTGAAAACCGAAAATTCCTCAGAGTTTTCCCCGCTCCACACGACGTCCTCGTGGCGAGAACAAGCCCCACGCACCTCCAGAACCTCGAACCATCCGGAGGAACCTCGCAGTAGCTCCCCCTGGTCCAGCAGAGCTTGTGAGAGCTCTGTTCGGCCAGGGTTCTTTAAAAATGCACTATGGTTGAGAACGCGACGTTGATCTACGTCGTGATCTAAACGTGACGTAGAAGGTCGTCGCCTTCTCACACTTGACATGAGTAGGCGCCCCAACACGCGACACGTGGCGCGCATGCAGACGTCACTCAAAGACGGTAACAAGAACGCGACCCCCTGGGCCGTCGCGTTCAGAACGCGACGCATGCCCCTGTCGCGTTCACAGGCAGAAAACCTGTGAGTGCTTTGGGCCCAACCTGGCAGCCCACCAAGCCTCACAACGTGCGCAAACACCTGAAACATGCACTAATGGGCCACACATTGGCCACCAAACCCACTAAGCAAGGATCCGAAAAGATCCAAAAAATGTGTAACGTTAGAATGTTTGATTGCGTGGATTGCATGTTAGCTTATTTACCGCTTTAAAAACATAGATACCATGTTTAAGTGGTGAAATGAGCATGAAAACTGGGTTGAAATCATGTTTTGGGTGGTTTGCAAGGAAAATTCAGAGATGGTTCCCGGATTAGGGTTAGCGCCTGAGAAGGCGACAGACCTGGCTGTCGCGCAAGGTCGCGACAGGCGACCTGTCGTGTTTGGGTTTGCTAACGCAACACAATGGGGGGTCGTGATCTAAAGGCGACAGACTTTGCTGTCGCGATTAGATCGCGACAAGTAGAGCCGTCGCGATGAGGCTCTTGGTTGAGACATGTCAGGGCGTTGCGATCAGAAGGCGGCCTTGTCCCATGTCGCGATCATAGCGGAGGATTCTGTTTTGCATGGTTTTAGTGATTTGGTTATCCAATTATCGGCGTTTAATGTTTATAGCTTTGGTAAGAGGTGAAGTGGCACCTGTAGTGCTCTATGAGCATGTTGCCCATGCAGTTAGGGGAGGTTTACGTAGTTGGTGTGGTGTTTACGTGGCGTGAATATGTGCATGGCCCATAGTGTTTGAAGGTTGGGCAATGATGGTTCTAGTGTGAACCTAGCCTTAGTCTTGTGACATCTTTTATAGATTAATAGAGATGGTTAATTAGTGTAGTTAAGAGTGGTGTAAAATAGTGTATATTGTATGTTTGTGGCAAGGAGGTCACGTGATGACTAATGATAGGCCAGTTTGAGATTGGTTATCGTGTTTTACATGTGTGTGCTATGGGATAGTTGGTAGGTCACAAGGTGACCGGGGTCAAGCTATTCTTGACACCTGTACCGTGGTTTATATATATATATATATATATATATTATATAATATATATATATATATATATATATATATATGTCGTGGTTTATGCTAGCCGAGTGTGGTGGTCTGGCGCCTATCTGGAATGCTCTTCAGTGGGTGCCACAGGTTTTGTGTGAGCCAGGCACTGTGTGTGCTCGGGGCTTGTCCCGATACAGTGGTATCGTCGAGGTGTTGTCGTCTTCCTGGACACCCTCACTTCTATGTTTGAGTAGTATGTCCGGTTGAGGGAAAGACGACAGTGGGACAGCGACTTGTGAGAGTTTGTGTTGGTCGCTTGTAGCGCGCTCGTAGTGGGGGTTACGGACACCAGTAGACATACTGGTCCCCAGCTAGTCTAGTTACAGTGCCTCACTTTAGAGAGCTCGGGCCAGAGTCTCTAAAGGTGCCAAGCATGGGCCTGCAGGGTGTGTGACCTGTAGGTTGTGGTGGTTTGGTTGGTCTCCACAGTTCTTTGGCTTTACTTGTGTTGTGGAGCGGCAGTTGGACCTTACGTCCGTGATTGCGAGACTGAGAGGTAGTTATTGTGTTGTGTTGTCCGGGTGGATACTGGCATCATGAACCAGTAGTCTGTCCCGTGTGGTGGTGGCGTGCTTTCGACTCATGCTTTGCTATTGGTGTAGCATGTGTTGGTTGTGGTTTATCCGTGGAGGTGTGCCATGGTGCTGGAATGGTTGACGTTGTGGTTGGTGAGCGGAGACTCACTGGCTGTGGTTTGACTGGTTGTGGTGTGCCCTGGTGGTGCACAGTTGTGTTGAGTTTTAGTGGTGGTACCTTGTAGAGGTAGGTACTCGTAGTACGCTGAGTACTAGCCTTTTCAGGTGGTGAAGTGGAGATCTTGCGGTGAGACCTTCCACTTATTGTGTTTTACCCTTCTTTGGGTAAGCTTCCGTTTATGGTTTTAATGTGTAATGGATTGGCATCGTGGTAGCCAGTCTTGTTACATTGTGTGTGACATTCGACATATCATAGTTTAGGGTTATAGAGGACTAGCTCTTGAGGAGTTGTCTTGTTACCCTTGTGTTTATGGTTCTCCAGTGAAGCTTGTAGCCTTGGCAGTGGTTTGCCTGTGTGACTTGCAGCTTAGGCGACTAGTTGTTGAGGTGGTGTGCCCGTGAGGCTTATGGTCTAGGCTTTATAATTATGGGGTGGGCTAGCGTGTTGGGCTAGTCCTGTTGTTCTTCTTCTCTTCAGAGACTATATGTTTATTGTAGGTTATGTCATAGTTGTTGTTATTATGAATATGTGAGCATGATATGGTTTGGCTATTGGTGTTGCCAGTGAGACCCGTTGGGGTTGAGGTTCTCCAGTGTTGCGTGTGGTTTTGGGTGATCCCCTACTTAGCCAGTGACTTGTTGAGGCTCACTCCCTTACAGTTCTTTTCAGGGTTTACTGTTGGTGTGACTTACAGAGGTGTCGTGACAGACTTGTACCACCAGCAGTAGTGTTAGTACAGCTGTGTGAGCTTGTGCTCCCTCGGGGTATGCCCAAGTAGTTGTACTCTTCTTAATTTGGACATGTAATAATGTAATGGGATAGTTGTAAAATTATATATGCAGATATGAGCACATGTACTTTCTTGTGTCTCTACTGTTGTGGTTTGTCTTTATATTCTCCTGGACACGTGTACGAGCTACCCTGCGAGATTCGGTCCGTTCGCGAGAGACGGATCTGGATATGGACCCTATTGGGTATAGATATTTAGGGCCGTTACAGTTGGTATCAGAGCATGGTCCAGTTAGAATATGAAAAGATATTAAGATTACAATGTCCCAATACATGGTTTAATGTCCATTGTTGGTAGTAAGTCTGTGGTTTCTTGTGCTTTTTAGTATGGTTTTCACATGAGTCTTGATATGTGAATTGTGTGTATAGCTAATCAGATTAGTAGTTGTGGGTAATAGTAGAGAAATGGTATGGTTGGTGGTGTAGTGTGAGTGGTTAGTAGGGTGTTAGTTGTGGCTAAAGTATTTGATTAAAGGTTCTTTCTTATTGAAATTGAAAGAATTTGTGAATTTAGTTATGAAATGTAGTAAAAAGTGTTTTAATGAGGATCAGAGTTGGTAGAGAAAGATATAAGGTAGTGATGTGATGGAATAATAGAGGGAATTGTATCGTGATGGCAATAGGGCTCTGTGATTAGGACTGTTAAAAGGGTAAATTATGGTTAAGAATTGTAGCAGAGATAGTCCTTGTGTTTAAGATTTACGTTAATAAAGTGTTAAGGAACTGCTTGGATAATAATATGATTAATGGCATGTTAGGTTTGAAGTAATTAAGTGAGGTAGTTTAGCTTGAGATGAGATGCTGTAAGCAGAGGAATAGTGATTAAGGTGATCCTTAAGTGTGATTTGTGATTAGAAATAGTTGCAGTAAAGAGTTCAAGGGTAGTACTTTATAGATAATAAGGATAATGGAATTTAATGTGGAGATCTATGTAGTGGTGTGTAGAGGTGACCATTGGTTAAAGAGAGAGTGAAGAGCAGTGGGATTCAGATTTTTCTGAGAGTTTCAAAAGAGAGGATGTTTGTTTAATAAGAGGTAGTGAATAAAGATGTCGTAGAAAGATTTGTATAAGGTCGCAGTGTTAAATTAAGAGTAGTGGTGCCAGCATTTGTATGTAGATTGTGGGAGTAGAAAAGGAAAATTATTGTCATAGCCGATTGAAGTTAAAGCTAAATAATTAAAGTAAGTTGAACTATGTAAGTTAGAATAGATAAAGTTAAGTCCATTGAGAAGCAATGGAATTAGGAAGTAGATTATGAATGGATATTTTTAAATGGCAGTAGTAGTGAAAATTTTATATGTGGTGGTAAATTAGTAATGTGGAATAAGGAATCAAGTAGAATAAATCATTGTGTTTAAAAGAATAATTTAATTTATAGTTATAGTGAAGAGTAAGAAGGATTGTAGCATAGATGGCACCTTGATTAATCAGTTAATAGATTAGTTAAGAGGAATATTTTATAAAAAATGTGTTTATGTTATTGATAGTAAAGATAAAGTTGAATATTAGTGATCAGTAAAGAAAAAGATGTGGTAGATTATAGAATAATGATAATTAAATGATTCATGAAATATGCAATAAGAATTTGTGTAATGCTATGCAATAAAGTAATTCGAATGAATAAATAAATTTTGTTATAAGAATATTTCTGGAATTTGAAGTGAAGTTATAATACTCAATTAAGGAGTAGTGAGCAGATTAAGATATAGTGAAAGGGAACAGAAAAAGGGGGAGTAGTATAATCAGTTTAATGGTAATAAATTTTGAGATTTGATATCATATAATTGAGCAAGGCATGAATAAGGTAAAGGTAAATTTTGGGTATTGAAAGGAAATTATGAAAGGATATGAATTAAGTTTGTTAATCAGTTAGAGAATATTGTCTGAAGCAAAGAAAATATATAGGGGAAGTATATCAATAGAAATATGTCAAGATTCAGATTCAATATGGCATAGATATAGTAGAAGATAGAATATGAGTTGAGTCAATTAAGTGGTGTTAATATATGATAAGAGAATGTAAGTTAGTTGAAAAGTATGATTTAAAGCAGATAAGTTAGTGATGGATTAAGGGAATTCAGATTCATGAAACACTTGGTGAAAGGTTTAATGTGATTAGAGTAGCACAGCAGAAGCGTAGAAGGTTTGATATTCATAGGTTATCGGTGGTTTAAGTAATTAAAAGGAATTTAAATATTTGTGCACAATTGAGCAAGGAGCAGGATTCCTAGTCAGATATGAATTGAAGTAGTGGTAAAATGTCGAAGGAGGCAGAAAATCCGAAGGTGATAATACAAGTCTTGCAGGAAATAAACAATTGAGAATATGAAGACAGATAAAGTAAAGTGAAGTAATGGTTAGTGGTGATAAGTAAACATGGAATGGTGCTAAGAAAGTAAAAGAATTTAAGTAAGAAAATGGCCCAGAAAGAATGTTCAAGCATAACTAGGAAAAATGTGGAAACAGATCGAGCCCAAGCAAATAAAGCGCCATTGACCAGGTAGAATTGCCCAGAAAATGTGGAAGTAGTTCAGTCTAAGGAGATAAAGCGCCAATAGCAGGATAGAATCGCCTATAATTGAAAGATAAGGAATGGCGGAATGGATTCAGAGAATAAAGTAATTGTGGAATAATTAAAAGAAAGGGAAGGCAGAGCAAGCATGGAAAGGAGTAGATGGTTTGGAAGGAAGATGCAGAAGAAGTGTTTCCTGCTTGTTCTGTATATGACTTTGTTTCTTTTTAGGTGATAGTTTGGTTTATCGTGGTCGTTTTAAATGTCGAGGACGACATTCCTTTTTAGGTGATAGTAATGTAACGTAGCGCGTTTTTCGGATCTTCGTGTATCGTCGTTTAATGGTAATTCGGATATGTGTTTTTGTTGCTTTGGTGTGGTGCTCATAACCTATGTGGGGTCATTGAGCCTTAGTTGTGGTTTCCGTGCGTTGTGTGGGCATAGTGGGCCAGCAGGTTAAGCCCGTAGCACCCGTTAGTTCACTAGATGTGAACGCAACGGGGGTGTAGGTCACGTTCTGAACGCGACGGTAGTGAAGGTAGCGTTCTGGTTGCCGCTACTGGGGTCGACGTATGCATGCGCGCCACTTGTCGCGCACGAAGCGAGGCTTGCTGGCGTCGGGAATGGGAAGGCGACTCCCTAGTCTGTCACAATCAGGTCGCAACGGGGAGGTACGTCGCGATCCCAACCGCTGTGCGGTTTTTTAAGAAGGTTGGCCGAACAGAGCTTTCACAAGCTCTGCTTGACCGGGAGAGGAGCTGTCGCGGGATCTTCGGGCAATTCGGCATTTTGGCGGGGTTCTCGTCGCGCTCTCAACGTGAGTATGTCGCGTGGAGTGGGGGAAACGTCGTGCCATGCGTGGATTGCGCGTTCTTCGTGAAGGTAGGGAGATTCCACCATGTTTGATTCCGTGGATTGCATGTTAGCTTATTTAGCGCTTTAAAAACATAGATACCATGTTTAGGAGGTGAAATGAGCATGAAAATCGGGTTGAAATCATGTTTTGGGTGTTTGCAAGGAAAATCCGGAGATGGTTCCCGGATTAGGGTTTGCGCCTGAGAAGCAACAGACCTGGCTGTCGTGACAAGGTTGGGACAGGTCACGATCTGAAGGCGATAGACTTTGCTGTCGTGACCAGGTCGCGACAGGTAGAGCCGTCGTGATGAGGCTCTTGGTTGCGACATGTCGGGGTGTCGCGATCAGAAGGCGGCCTTGTCCCATGTCACGATCATAGCCGAGGATTCTGCTTTCCATGGTTTTAGTGATTTGGTTATCTGATTATCAACGTTTAACATTTATGGCTTTCGTAAGAGGTGCAGTGGCACCTGTAGTGCTCTGTGAGCGTGTTGCCCACACGGTTAGTGGAAGGTTTACGTAATTGGTGTGGTGTTTACGTGGCGTGAATATGTGCATGGCACATAGTGTTGTGAAGGTTGGGCAATGATGTTTCTAGTGTGAACCTAGCCTCAGTTTTGTGACGTCTTTTATAAATTAATAGAGATGGTTTAATTAGTGTTAAGAGTTGGTGTATAAATAGTGTATATTGTATGTTTGTGGCAAGGAGGTCACGTGATGACCAATGATAGGCTAGTTTGAGATTGGTTATCGTGGTTTACATGTGTGTTGGTGTGGGATAGCTGGTAGGTCACAAGGTGACCGGGGTCAAGCTATTCTTGACACTTGTACCGTGGTTTGTAATAAAGAATACATATATATATATACACATGTCGTGGTTTATGCTAGCCGAGTGTGGTGGTTCGGCGCCTATTCTGAAATGCCTCTTCAGTTGAGTGCCCCAAGTTTTGTGTGAGCCAGACACGTGTGTGTGCTCGGGGCTTGTCCCGGTACGGTGGTACCGTCGAGGTCTTGTCGTCTCCCTGGACACCATCACTCCTATGTTTGAGTAGTACGTCAGGCTAAGGGAAAGATGACAGTGGGACAGGGACTTGTGAGAGTTTGTTGTTTGGTCGCTTGTAGCGCGCTCGTGTTGGGGTTACGGACACCAGTAGAGTACTGGTCCCCAGCTAGTCCTAGTTACCAGTGCCTCACTTTAGAGAGTTCGGGCCAGAGTCTCTAAAGGTGTCAGGCATGGGCCTGCAGAGTCTGTGACCTATAGTTTGTGGTTTGGTTGGTCTCCACAGTTCTTTGGCTTTACTTGTGTTGTGGAGCAGCAGTTGGACCTTACGTCGATGATTGCGAGACTGAGACGTAGTTCTGTGCTGTGTTGTCCGGGTTGGATACTGGCGTCATGAACCAGTAGTTTGTCCCATGTGGTGGCATCGTGCTTTCCGACTCGTGCTTTGCTACTGGTTGTAGCGTGTGTTGGTTGTGGTTTTACCCGTGGAGGTGTGCCATGGTGCTGGCACGATTGACGTTGTGGTTGGTGAGCGGAGACTCACTGGCTGTGGTTTGACTGATTGTGGTGTGCCTTGGTGGTGCACAGTTGTGTTTAGTTTCAATGGTGGTACCGTGTCGGGAGGTAGGTACATGTACCCTTTGTGCGTACTGGTTTCTTGTAGTACGCTGAGTACTAGCCTTTTCAGGTGGTGAAATGGAGATCTTGCAGTGAGACCTTCCACTTATTGTGTTTTACCCTTCTTTGGGTAAGCTTCCGTTTATGGTTTTAAAGTGTAATGGATTGGCATCATGGTAGCCAGTCCTGTTACCTTGTGTGTGACATTTGACATATCATAGTTTAGGGGTATAGAGGACTAGTTCTTGAGGATTTGTCCTGTTACCCTTGTGTTTGTGGTTCGCCAGTGAAGCTTGTAGCCTTGACAGTGGTTTGTCTGTGTGGCTTGCAGCTTAGGCGACTAGTTGTTGAGGTGGTGCTCCTGTGAGGCTTATGGCCTAGGCTTTATAATTATGGGGTGGGCTAGCGTGTTGGGCTAGTCCTATTGTTCTTCTTCTCTTCGGAGACTATATGTTTATTGTAGGTTTATGTCATAGTTGTTGTTTATTATGATATGTGAGCATGATATGGTTTGGCTATTGGTGTTGCCAGTGAGACCCATTGGGGTTGAGGTTCTCTAGTGTTGCGTGTGGTTTTGTGATCCCCTACTGAGCCAGTGATTTGTTGAGGCTCGCTCCCTTACTGTTCTTTTCCGAGTTTACTGTTGGTGTGACTTGCAGAGGTGTCGTGACAGACTTGTACCACTAGCAGTAGTGTTAGTACAATTGTTGAGCTTGTGCTCCCTCAGGGTATGCCCCAGGTAGTTGTACTCTTCTTAATTTCGACTTGTAATAATGTAATGGGACAACTGTAAATTGTTATATGCAGATATGAGCACATGTACTTTCTTGTGTCTCTTATTGTTGTGGTTGTCTTTTATATTCTTCCTGGACACGTGTACGAGCTATCCCTTGCGAGACTTCAGTCCGTTCGTGGGAGACGAATCTGGATATGGACCCTTATTGGGTATAGATATCCAGGGCCGTTACAAGTACAGTCTATTAATGATGACAATTTCAATCCTTTTGATTTTACTCCTTTGTCTCAACCTCCAAGTTATGAAAACACTCAGACACAAAATACTCCAATTGAGGATGAGGCAACATCCCTCGCCAAGAGACGAACCACACAAGCCCAGTCATCCCGGAGTAGAAAAAGGCGAAGCAAGAAGTCTTCAGAACTGTTGACCCTAGCTCAATATTGCCAGTTAAACGATCAACAGATGATGCTAGCAAAATCATTATTCTCTGGGTCTTCTTCATCTACAGCGTCCAAGGACGAAGAGCAATACACTGTAAAGGAGTGTGTCGCGATTGAAGACAATGGTTAGATACTCACAAGAGTGTTGATGAGGGCTTTGCCTTTGTTGAGTTACTATCTAAAAGGGTGTCTTCATGTCCCTAGATGAGGAAGATACTATGGTTGGATCATTACCAACACTTAGATTTGTTGTATGATGTGTGTCCATCTTCTTAGTCGTGTCGTTCTTATGGTGTAGGTTGTAGTCGATCGATGTCTTTCTCATGTTTAGAGCAATTCCCCATCTATGTTTTGGGTTTCATCTTTGTGTTTTAGTGTAATCCCTCATGTTTAAAGCAGTTGTTTCTATTGATCTATATTATGGGTATCATGTTCATCTTGTCGGTGTATGTGGATTGTTTCTTTTAAGCTTTGAAAATGCTATTATGGTTTTGCAGGCTGCCTGTGAAACTAAACATGGCTTGATATAAATGCTATGTAGTGTGGGTGGGTCGTCGACCGGGCATGTACTACACTTGGTCTGATGTTTGAACAGGTGAATGATTATCCTGGGGCAAGATATAAGGGATTGCAACCGTCGAGGAAGGGAACATGGCGTTTAGGGGGATCATCATGGGACAAACTTCAAGTGCAAATGATACGGTGCCCTTCCAGGCACCATCTGTTGTGCATGAAACACAACCCAGGGACGCTGAGGAACGTGTTGTGTATCGAGATGTAGTCCTTGTTAATTGCTGATGATTTGGTTACTCTTTTGTTGATATTTGTGGGCCTCATCTCGAGTTAGGTACCCCAGGTTCTTTGTAAGCCAAGCATGTGGTGCTTGGGGTTTGTCTCAATACAGTGTGAGTACCGTCAAGGTTTGTGTCATCTTCCTAGACACCCTCACTCCTTTGCTTGAGTTGTACGTCTGGCTGAGGGAAAGACGACAGGGGATAGTGACGTGTGTGTTGGTTGTGTTTGAACGCTTATAGCACGCCCTTTGGTTGGGGGACAGACACTGGTAGATGTACTGGTCCCCGCTAGTCTTGTTTAGTGCCTCACTTTAGGGAGCTCGGATTGAGTCCTAAAAGGTGCCACGCATGGCCTACAATTGTGTGGTCTGCATGTGTGGTGTTATTTTGGCTCCATAGTTTGTTGACTCTGTTGAAGGTGGAGCAAAACTAGATCTTTCGTCTGTGGCTGCGAGGCTGAGAGGTAGAACCTTGTGTGTTTGTCCGGTCAGTATTGGTGTCACGAACTAGTCTTCGTGACTCGTGTTTGGCGTTACCCTTCTTAGCTCGTACTGCTGAGTGGTTTTGTCGTTTAATTATTAATGTTTAAGCCATGTTAGTAGTGTAGAATTGTTTATTTAAAAGTAATTGTGGCACCATGCTTAGATAGTCTATTTATTGTTTAAATAGATGTTTTACTCTTGATTCTCTTGTACTTAAGTTATTTCATCTTTTAAGGGAGTTTCCTACTGAACTAGTGACTTGTGACGCTCACCCTACTCCTTTCAGGTGAGGGAGAGCAGGAGGGTTTCCGTTCTTCTTCTAGTTCGGAGCCGCACCGCAGTGGAGTTGGGTCCACTCCTCCTGTATGTAATTCTCTTTCTGTTGTATCTCGGGATATGCCCCAGGCTGTAGTACACTGTACTTTGACTTTTGTTGAGAACTAGCTATGTAATATTCTTGTAATATATATAAGATGTGCAATCTTATATGTGTTCAATGCGTTCTTTGATATTTCCACAGACATGTGTGTTGATATCCTTTACGAGACTTTGACAGTTTGCGGGAAGTGGAGTCGGGTCAAGCTCGTTATTAAGTTAACGGATTTGAACGACAAGGACCGTCACAGTACTGATAGATTTCCCGATATGGATATTGATCCGTTGAAAAATTCTGTCAATAATTCTCATTTTTTTAGTGTGGTGGACTTCTCTTCAACGAGAATTGAAGCTCTTAAATGATGTCATATGTTGAGGCCTGATTATTACATCAAAATATTATTTGAAATTTAAATAAATGTTTCAAGCTTATTTATATTCTTATAAATTTTGTAACATATTTTAAAGAATAAAAATAATTGTATATTATAATGCATGATTAATGTCATATACATTATGTGATTAATGATTAAATTTATTATGATTCTGATAAATTAATATTTTTCTTAGGATGGTAAACAATATCTTATGAGTTTTATTGAAAGAAGTACTATGTGTATCAGATCAAATATTTGTTGAGAATACCAAATAAAATTATTTATTATTCTAAAAATCTTATGTAGCTCTACATAGATGTAAATGAGTAAATTATATATGTTTAAGCCTAACATCACCACTATCAGCACTCATAAGAAAACGTAAATAATTTCCCTATTTCAAACGTCCAATAAATGCAGTGATTGGAACTCTAAGATAAAGCATACAGAAACATCTTTACTACTATCATATGCTGCTTTTCTTAAGATGTGCTAACGACAGTCAAAAGGCTTTAAGAAAGGTAGCTATTTTGCAGGCATATAGGACTCACATGAGGACTTCTAGATATAGTGCACTTGTAGAAAGATGTCACTCGAGGATGCCTTCCAAAATGCAAATGAAAAAATATAAAGGAAACTTGCTCAGCGTAAAGTTGCATTGTCTTAACAGATGTGAACTGTGTCTAATGGATGAACTCTTGATCCAACTTAATTGTAGGACCTCTATTAAAAAAATTATTATGAACGTCCGACAAGAAGAAGACCCCTCCTTCGCAAAATCTCCTTAGTGATGGAGGGACGCAAATTTCGTATAGCTATAGAATAGTAACTTTAATTGACATCCACTTTGTACACTCAGGAATAGATTACAGTACTAGATGATTATGTTGAGTTGATTTGAATGACCTAATGAAGTTTCTTATCTTTTTCAACCTCTCTATGTAATGTTCTTATATTTTGCTCATTTTATTTTGAAATTTGTTCATTTTATATACTAATCAAATCACAAAATAAAAAAAAATAAAACAGGCTTTTTTCCACCGTATCTTAGTGGTAGGGTACAATACAGTACCGCACAACGAGAAATGCGGCACAGTCAATCCACACGGCACAACGTCAAAAGATAATCAAAATGAAAAGTGGGTTATTTCTAGAAAACTTCGTGGAGCCACTTAGGTCATATTTGGTATCGGGATAGATCCGAGAATAGAGTGAAAATATCTTTAAATTTTTAAGGATATTTTTAAAATTTTAAATATAGCCTCAATTTATAATTGACCTATCCTAATACCAACAGCCCATTCAGGATTGACACTTTGAGAAAACTTTTTTATGGGAAGAAAAGTTGCTCGGTCTTCAACCACGTTAGACACCCAATTAATCAAATTGGGTCGCATAATATTTATTAGGGAGATTAATTATTCGCCCTTGGCAGGGGCGAACCTTTTTTCCCATCCCTATCAGTTTTCCATGGACGCCCAGTCCCTGCTTTATGCGGGACTTATTTTTCAGTTCTTGGGGCTTAACGGACGTTATGCCTCTTCTCGTAAATACCCATTCTACCCACAACCCTAGTGACGCGTGACATTGTTTGCCTTTATGCCTTTCGAAGAAGCAGCAATGGCGCAAACCTTCTCGCCGCGGCGTTGCGAAGAGGAGACCAGGGTTGCCGTTTGGGTGCGCTGCGAAGAGGAGTGCAGAGATTCTGGCTTCCGGTGAACGTTTCTAACTGATACTCACTTCCTTCTATCCCCGGTGTAGGTGAGTTTTTCTTGGCATTCCGATACACATTGGTTTCAGCGATCCCCTTTGTCCTCTGTAGATCCACATCCGTTAGTCGCCAGATGTTTTTCTTGCCACAATGTTTCATCCATATCCGTTTGTCTCGCGACTATTTCTATGTACTCCACTTTTGGTTACCGACGTTACCACAGAGTTATAGTAGACTAAAAGAATGTCACTCTCAAAATTATATATTTTGTCTAAGTTTGTCTAATTGTAATTGTAACAACTTTCGAAGTAATTACACAGTTAACCCTGTAAGTCAGTAACTGTGTAACAACGTTTTAAGTAGTTACACAGTTAACTGTGTAACTTTTAATTGTGTAACAACTTTCTAAGTAGTTACACACTTAACCGTATAATTGAGTAACTGTGTAAGAACTTTCTAAGTACTGTGTAACAATTTAAAAAATAGTTACGCATGTTAACTGTCTAAGTATGTCATTACCTAGTACCTATTGTTTTTGTAAGTAAGTGTCTAAGTATTTGTATTTCTATTTGTGTACAACTTTCTAAGTAGTTACACAGTTAACTGTATAATTGTGTAACAACTTTGTAAGTAACTGTGTAACTGATTAAGAAGTTAAAAAATAGTTACATATGTTAACTGTGTAATTATGTGATTACCAACTATTTTTTATACGTAAGTGTCTAACTATTTGTACTTCTAATTGTTTAACATCTTCTCAAGTAGTTACATATCTTAACTGTGTAACTGTGTAACAACTACTTGAAAAATAACATACGTTAACTGAGTATGTATGTACTTACCTAGTTTTGGTGTACATAAGTGGCTAAGTATCTATCTGTCTAATTGTGTAAGTAGTTACACAGTTAACTGTGTATCTGAGTAATTGTGTAAAAACTTTCCAAGTAGTTACACAGTTCACTGTTTAACTGTGCAACTGTGTAACTCTGTAACATCTTCTCAAGTAGTCACATATCTTAACTGTGTAACTGTGTAACAACTAGTTGAAAAGTAGCTACATATCTTAACTGAGTATGTATGTACTTACCTAGTTTTTGGTTTACGTAAGTGTCTAAATATGTGTATTTCTATTGTGTAAGTAGTTACACAGTTAAGTGTGTAAATGTGTAACATGTTTGTAAGTAGTTACACAGTTAACTGTGTAACTGAGTAATTGTGTAAGAACTTTTGAAGTAGTTACACAGTTACTGAGTAACTGTCTAACAACTTTCAAAGTAGTTAAATAATTAAGTGAGGAACTGTTTAACTACTTCAAAACTAATGTGTAAGTAGTTAGACAGTTCACTGTTTAAATGTGTAACTGTGTAACATCTTCTCAAGTAGTCACATATCTTAACTATGTAACTATGTAACCGTGTAACAACTTGAAAAATAACATACGTTAACTCATGTTCATCTCAGGCTTATTTGATTCAAGAAATTTGGACATGATTCCTGCTCGATGTGCATTTGGAAATGATTCGTTCATTTTTTATGTTGAAGATGATATGGGAATATCGGAAATAAGGGAACGGATATTTCAAAGATGGAATTTGACTGGTCCTCATTGGTGTATTAAGTACCAGTTATCTGGAGAAGTCAAATATCACGTTTGCTTAAATGTGAATGATGGCATAGAGGTTATGCATTCATTGCATAAGATGGGAATGAGAAATATGTGCTAATGCAGGTTGCTTGCAAAGAAGGGTAAACATTTACATGTTCTCTTTGTAAGTTTTATGCGTGAATATCTTAGTTGTGCATTTATTTGTAATGATACGATGGTTTTTTTGGTAGGTCTATAGCAGTCGTTCATCAGCAAGTCTGGACCGAGTACGTCAAATTGTAGGAAGAGGCGTATGTATCATGTTCGTCCTTATATGTGTTTGAGAATGGAAAAACTGAAGAATTCCAAAGCTTCAATATTGTAGAAATGGGATCCGTGCACGCAGTGTTTGAGTTTGTCTTTCCTTTTTTAAGCACTCGTTGGAGTATTGTTATGACTTTGTTAAGTCAGTACTCTGTTAATGTAATGATTTGTGATCGCTATTGTTTCCAAACAACAAAAAATTTTGTGGTGTAATGAAAGGTATTGTGACTTACGTATCGAATGCAATTTGTATTCAGGCGGACCTACATACTTATAGATTTATACCCTCTGTAAGTACTAAGTTGTAATTTTATACCTTTGTGATGCAGTAATGTTAACAACCAATTATTAATTCTGGGAAGGAAATTTTTCTTCATAAAACATATAGAGGCATGTACTTAAACACTTACATACATACAAAGAGATCATCACTTAAAAGACTTAGAAAAAAATAAACAGTTGTGTACATTTGCATACATACTTCCATAGGAACTTGTTTTCAAGTTAATAAAGAGATCACATTGTTTTCAAGTTAATAAGAGATGGCAATGTTTATGCCTCATCCACAATGAAACAATTTTTTCCACAATGTCTTCACCGGTGCTTTTGTGTGTCTTTTTCTCCTCATTGACCTCTTCAATAATGGCGCATGTCAGCTTCCCCCGAATTAAGTCCATATCAGCCTATGTCATTATAAATGAATGAGAATATAGAAATATTTTGGGTAGGCTATGATGTGGAGTACATACATGTGTTAAGACAGTTACCTGGGAGAAAGGGAAACCGATTATGTTCTTTTTTTATGAACATTCGATATATTTGCAAACAAATAGTGCACAGTCGTCCCCAGCTCCTTGTTGTGGACAAGGGCTTGGCACGACAACCGGCCATTCTGTTGTATCCAGGCCAAAAATTTCAAGCGAACCTTCTTTTAGAAATTTGACCTACAGTAAAAAAAAGATACATAAGTGAACATCAAATTTCCTGCATACATAGAACCGCTTGCACACATTTAGATGAATGAGAATTGAACAGATTGTATGGAGGAGTACGGGCACTTACATAGCTCTGGAAATCATCTTTAGGGTGTTGGATCATTGAGTCATAAAGTTTGCATTGTTTAGTTCTCATGTTAATGACCAGCAATGTCCAATGATTTATAAAATGCATCGAAGAGAAGACCATGTCTATGTCTTTTACAGGTTTGTGCAGTGTTTTCATAATGTGGTCCAATATTCCTTTCTTTTTTCGTTGTTGCTCTAGCCCATTATCCATCCCTATTACAAAGATTAACGAGCACAATAATATAATAGTCATCTGTTCATTTAAATAGAGAAGCATTTTAAATGGAGAAGGAATACTATCAAAGGAGTACAAACCTGTCGTAGGCAGGCAGACAATCATACTCATAATATTCGGATGGTTGATCCTTTGTTTTTCTTTGCAGTAGAAGAAGGAACATATCAATTATAACTGATTCTAACTCTTTTTCAAACAACAGAGAAATTATGTGCTCTGGGTTGACATAGGCACCCCAGCCATCCTTCTTTGGTTCTAGGCTATTGTCACTACAAGATGCAACAAAGATGTTTATAATGGTAGTTGACGTAACTGTGTTGCCTTATTCATAATAGTGTAAAGTTTATTACCCATCAATTCTGGTGGTATCGAGGAAGTTGTCAATAACCCGAACCTCCTCTGTGGAAAGTTGTTTTCGTCTGCGGTAATCTCGACGAACTTCATACTGGGCAAACTAAATTATGAGAAATACATGAGACAAACATGCATAACGAAAGTTTATGAAATAACCAAAGCAAAAACAATGGAACATGCTTGAGGGGACATGCATGGCTTAATTGGGTTAATTGGGAAGGCACAATAATTGCAACATCTTCCTGCACCTTCTTCTTCCTCCTACCGTCAAACTCGTACTCCAAGTCCTTCCATAAATATACATGACTTAAGCACTTACAAAATATGTGATTACACAATTGTTTGATTGCACCAATTTCAAAATTAAATGGTCACATAGGAACATAATCGTCAGGTTACAATTAGTTATCTACCTTCAATAAAGCGGACTGTAACCTGGTCCTTCGTGCTTCCTTCACCCTCCTTGTCAGCGACGAGGGTGAGATGGCTTTTAACACTTTCCTCTTTTTCTCTCATGTTGGAGGCATCTTTACAGTTGTTGTAGGGGGCCAAATATTCTCGACCAATGCATCTAGGGTCTGCATGATAGTGTCCATGTCCTGGCCTACATCCTTCTTTGACTCTTCTTTGTCTTCCTCCTTTATCTTGGAGAGCTCCTCCTGTTCCTCTCCTCCTTTCTCTTCTCTTGGACATCACGTCCACCTCCTGACCTCCCTCCTCCTTAGACATGTCCACCATCACCTGTCCTCCTTCCTTTTCCTCCTCATGTCTTCCCACCTTCTCCTGTTCTTCTTCTCTTCCATTTCACTTAGACATTTTTCTATTTTTTCTGTCTTTTTATCTCTTCTTTTCTCTCTTTCATCTGGATTATTTGTCCAAGCATACTTCTAATGTCAGTCAGAAGATTGATATTTGATCTGTTTGGGTGGGTGTTGCTACAATTGCTTTTTCTACCGGCTGTGCTCTTCTTGTTGCTGGCGTGCTGTGGCATGTGTTAGAATGTGGAGCCCAAACTCTGAAGCAGATCTCCATAAGGGGTCAGGTCGACTAAGTGTTGCAGGCGGGCTCAGTATTCGACTGCCACAGCCGAAGTCAGAAATGAAGCAGTCGATTGAATGATTCGACTCATGCAGTCGAATGTCAGATTGATGATTCAACTCATGTAGTCGAATGTCGCTTGAAGAATTCGACTCATACAGTAGAATGTCAAATATAAAGCATTCGACTCCCTCCTACCCGGAAAGGACTTTGCAGTTCTGAGGCAGTTTAGAGACAGGACACTTTTGCCCTTGTGTGTCTCGTTTGAGGGAACAGTCTCACCTGCTGTAAGGGGAATGCCAACATAACTTATGACGGATGTGATGGGACAGGCGTAAGGCATTGGGCGTGTAACGCCCCGATGCGGAATATCAGAGCGGGATTACAGTTATTAAATAGTATAGAGCGAGAAATAAATGCAAACCATTGCACAATGGAATAATACCAAATAAAATATAATTTCATTAATAATCCACCAGACATCATTACATCAACGTATCAGAGCCAGAACTAGGGCCCCGAGTACTTTATTCAAAAATCAAACTATTACATTATGACTAACTGACTCACTAACTCATAACTATACTAACTATACTAGATAGCACTGGTGGCTGAAATGGTCACTCATGAGCATCTCCTCAGTCCCGTCCTCGTATGTGTGGTCGTTCCATGCGACTCACCTGAACACATTAAATAAATACGCAGGATGAGTGAATAACGCCCAGTAGGACTTAATATCTCATGAACACAAGCATGCTTTAAATAGTTAATATTTTAATGGCAGGCTAACTAGAGAGTAAAGTCATGTAGAGTGTGTCATGATAACGAGAAAACAATTACAACTGGCACAGGGAAAATAGTACAACGAGAACGATAATAGAATGGCCATGTAACGATATAACATGTAAATTGCATAACGGTGCTCTAGTAACGATCACGCTTGCACTTGTAAAGATAGCACTTTGATTGTCATAGATTAATCTAGATAGTAAACTGGCGCTGGATGCATGCCGTAACACATCCTATGATCATTTTAACTCCCATGGGCACTGGCACTTTTCGGGCGCTCCTCCCAGGACCTGATCGGGCCCTATTGCGCTGGCATTAGTCATTTCTTTTATCTTAGACAATCACACGAATGGCCAATAGAGTACCAAGAAGAGATAAGAGAGTACTAGACGGGATAGATGAGAGTAGAGAGAACGTGAACAGATGAGAGGATATAGATAGTAGATGAGATAGGGACAATTTCGTAAAACAACGTGAAATTCCGATAGTAACGGTTGCACAGCACCAGGTGGGTGCCAGCAGTCTGGTAGAAGTCACAACCACCCACTTAGTCGTGTCGTGAACACGGCCAAATGGTTCAGAGTGATCCCGAGACGAGAAGGAAAAACACTAAGGTTTGGATCGTACTGATCCCTAAGAGTGTAACGGGTTTTTGGGGTACAACCAGCTCATTGACTAAGGACGTGCGCCAAAGCCAAGAAGACTTACGGAGGTCTTGACAAGGAGTCCCTGGTCCAGTCGAGAGTATTCCCGGTGGAGGGTGGTCCAAGTCATGGGAAAAGTGTGTAGAAAAGGGTCCGTCGTGCCTTGAGTGCTCGAAGGCCGAGGGAAAACGGTAACGGTAGATAAAATGCGCGAGTAAAAACGGAAACAATTGTATTTAACAAAATAGGGTAATTTAGTCATTTATTTCAATAATTTACCGAATTCATTATTGCATAATTGATCGGGGTCAAATGGCATTTAATAATGTTGTGTGTGTAAGTGTAAAGAAATCTTGAGGATATGACAAGTCGTGCAAATGTCATTTTAAATAATTAAATTTATATCATTAATATCATTATTAATTTACCAAGTCGAATTAACTATAACATGAGTTAATCATGGCTAATTAAAGGGTATATAGCTTAAACAACAGGCATATGCACAATTTTCAATTTTGGTCGATTTCTTAAAAACACGACGGACCTACCCGTCGCGATTTAGTCGCAACAAGGCGGTCGGGAGCAACACGAGGCCTGGCCGGTCTGGCCGGTCCGGGGTGAATCGCGGCGGCTTATGCCGCCGCGTTCTTGACGTGACGTCAATGGCCAGCGCGACCCCATGTTATCGCGGCGGGTCGCGCCGTCGTGATAATAGGTGGGGTTGCTCTTTTTCCTTTTTTCCAGGGCGAGCCCTCTGTGATATAGGACGTTCTAAATTACATATAAACTAGCACGGTGATCTAAAAAGTATGAAACTAGTTTTAAACGAAATTAGACATGTACATCTATCAACATGCACGATTATTTGAAAATAGACAAGCTTTAGACATGCATTGATTAGGCTACTTTTCAGTGACCTAAACAGGCGCAGTTGGGGTTCAACGAATTAATTAGAGATGTATATATGATGAAAAATTATGAAACTAGGGGCGTTAAAAGCTAACAAGGATTAGTATTTATGATAATTATATCATGATCTGAAATCAAGTATAAATGGGGTTCACAAGAAATCATGAAGGCTCGGGTGTATGTATCTGACATAGATTCAAAGAATTAATTCTCCTCATGGGAGATTGAAATAGAACGAAACCAAAGGATTTTGAAAGCTATTGTAATGTAGTATCAATGAGAATTTCTCATAGCATGGGAATAAGTACGTGCAAAGGATTAGAGAAAACATGAGATTCGGGTTCATAGTAACAGCAGGATTTCATGAATTAAATTCGCCCAATGGATGAGCGGAATACAACGAAACCATAGGGCTTTTGAAGAGGTACATGAAGGCTACCTAGGGTAATTATTTCACGATTTTTGCTTGAGAGATTTCTACCTTTGGGTGTTGACAAGAAAGGCTAGGATTTGATGACGAAAACGGGAAGAAGAAAGCTCCTTGCTCCAACCTTCTCCTCCAGATCCTTCATCCAGAACACCTCTCCTTCGTCTCCCAAGACTCCAGCCACGTTCTATGGGTGGTAGGGAAGAGATTGGGGTTTTATTGCTTATAGAGTCCTTCCATCTTAAACTCCTTCCTCCTATTCAAATTTTCGAAATTTCCATATTTCTCTCCCACTCTCTTATTTATCCACCTAATATGGCTAGGGAGAGAGCTAATTTCGTAGGTAGGGGTTAGGGTAAGGTAAGGACTCTTATTAAGATGTATTGAGTTATTTAGCATTTATCTTAACCCATTTCCATTTATATAATTAATTAGATACGAATTTCACTAATTTAAATCTCATCCCATGATGGGTTATCCATATTTGGGTCCAATCTATTAGGTTTGGGTTATTAGAGCAACCCATAATAATTTAGCTTAATGGATATTGTTTTAATTCCCTTTTATTCTAATTAAATTAATTTATCTCATATATTAAATAATAAAATTTTATTTTCTTGATTTTAAAAATCAAGGGTGCTACAGGGCATTTTGGATCCTTGTAACAATGCATGATGAGGTCAAACATGAGAGTTGGCAAGTTGATTTGTCGGCCTTTAAGAAAAAAGTAGAACTGATTTTTGTGAAATTCAGTTACAAGTTCTCTACTACCATCTTTTGAACAATGAGGGTTGTGAACATATGATGAATCATCGATGAAGGGGGGGAAAGGTGTTGGCATTCAATTGGCAAGGCTTTTGTGGAGTCATGGGTTCCTGAGTGATAAGAGTATAGTAGTCAGAAGGATGCAATTGTGTGTCAAGAATGTTAGCCCCATTGTTGGGTATTTGAAGGGCATGGCTGAAAAGAATAGGGGTAACTTCAAAGGTGATGCCTTTCACTGTAGTGTACCAGTTTTTTCATCTGACATACCCAAGTTGTTGAAGAACTCAGTAACATCAGTTGGTGATTACTTCTTCTGCGATTAACTAGGCGAAGCCAGTGTTGCTTTTCGAACAGGTCTTCTAAGCCCTCAAACTATCTTCAAAGGAAGGCGAAATTCACATATCGTGGCTGCATGATTTTCTTGAAAACACCACGAACCTACAGAGATCCAGGTTCTGCGGTACATGAACCTCTGGGGTGCGGTCTACCCTGTGTTTGCTCTGCCGCTCTGCAGTAGCCTAGAAGTGTCGCCTGCCTCTTGTGAAGGTTTTCTTTCATGAGGAGCAACCATCTTCCGCCTGGTTGACATGGTGAGATGGAGCAAAAGAGGAATGGAGAAGATAGGAAAAGGATAGCAGCAGAGAAAGAGAGTGGAGATGGCGCTCTGAACAGAAAAACGAAGGGGTTTCTGTTAAAACCTCAGGATACGCAAGATACGAAAAATGAGGTGGTGAAGGGACGTGTGTCGACTTTAGGGTTATTTATAACCTCTACGTGAAACGACACAACAAAAATCGAATCTGAATGAACCGATTCAAGTTTTCAACTGAACGGATTTCTGGTTGTCGACAGCCGCCCTCATCTGTCGCAAACCACTGACACAATATGAGCAGAAGTAGCTTTTCATGTGCATTACATAGTTACACAGTTACGTAGTTAACTGTGTAACTATTTGGAAAGTTGTTACTCAATTACTATTACAATACTTAAAGACTTACGTAGAAAGGAAAGTAAGTAATTATATACTTACGCAGTTATACAGTTAACTGTGTAACTATTTAGAAAGTTGTTACTCGGTTACTATTACAATACTTACATACTTACGTACAAAGAAAGTAAGTAATTATATACTTACGGAATTACACAGTAACTATGTAAGTACTTAAAAAGTTCTTACACAGTTACAAAAAGAAGTACTTAGACTTACGTAGCAAAAAAGGTCGTAATTACGCAGTGACAGTGACACAGTTAACCAGTTAACTGTGTAACTAATTCAAAAAATGTTACACAGTTACCAAAAGTAGTACTTATAGACTTCTGACGTACGTAATTAAATACTTTACGCAATTACACAGTTAAATGTGTAAGTACTTCATAAGTTGTTACACAGGTAACTGTCGGTAACTACTTCATAAGTTCTTACACAGTTACAATTAACGTGTGTAAGCACTTGGAAAGTGTTACACACTTACGATAATAAGTACTTAAATATGTATGGAGGAAGATAGTAGGTAATACATATGCAGTTATACTCTTAAACTACTTCAAAAAGTTGTTACACAATTACTGACATAAGTACTAACAGTAAATTCCCTTGTGGATTACGTTGTTACACAATTACTGACATAAGTACTAACAGTAAATTCCCTTGTGGATTACATATGTACAACTGTTATTATAGTAGTGAGTTACAAGTATTTTATGGCTCCTGTTGTATTTAATTATCAGATACATTATTCAACTAAACAATATTACCCAAGAACCACATGATCTTCTTATACAGAAATGTGGTCAGTACATGTCTTGCGTTACACAATCTGACATGCTCAATTTATACAATATTCTGAAACTAAACAAAATGGAACCCGTTTGGAGAGTACACATTTCTGCCTTCCCTAATACAAACATTCTTAATTTACATTCATTTGTTGACTAACATGTGAGATACAAGAAGCTTCAACATCCTTTAATTATCAGCTCCTCTGTTGTCAAGGTGGAGATACTCGACCAAGGCTTGCAGCGATCCTAGTCTTCTTCTCTAGCTGAAGTTGAGGTTCTTGTACTCGCTTTCTTAAAATTCGTTCTCTTCAACTAGTTTCTGTATCACCTCATCTCTGTTACATTCGCACTTTGCACGGCATGATCGGCCAAGGGCCAAAAAACCATCACACCACATAAAAGAAGTGCATGATCCTTTCTGCACAACAAAGAAAATTGAACATGGTACTTCAACAATGTCAGGCCTCTCACTATACTGAGCATTACAAAGAAAATAATCAGTGCCATGAAGTCCCAGCATATACACACCTTGCACTTATAATATTTACGATTAGGATTGTAGTAGTGTGACTTGTAAATATATCACACCACCCATATCCACATGGACATCGCAGAGGTGGTATTGTCATCGAGCAAGAACCAACAGATGTCATCGCCAAAGTGGTAATTCTCTATACCTGCAATTTGGTGTGTATAATGATCTCATTCTTGTGCAGTACAAATACAAGTTCATAGACAATGATTGCAATAAAAATTCTCAACACCCCTTCAATGGGTCCTTAACCATTGAAAATGCGGCTACAATTTTGCAGTAGGTCCACAACAAAATAAGTAATGTTGTTACACAGTTACAAACATACACAGTTAACTGTGTAAGATAGTTACTGTGTAACACAGTTAAGATATGTAGCTACTTTTCAACAGTTGTTACACAATTACACAGTGAAGATATGTGACTACTTGAGAAGATGTTACAGAGTTATACAGTTACACAATTAAACGGTGAACTGTGTAACTACTTAGAAAGTTGTTACACAATTACAAATACAAAAACTTAAAGTGGTGCGTACGTATTTACATACTTACACAGTTAGTTTTCAAGTTGTTACACAGTTCCTCACTTAACAGTGTAACTACTTTGAAAGTTGTTACAAATTAAACAGTGAACTGTGTAACTACTTGGAAAGTTCTTACACAATTACTCAGATACACAGTTCACTGTGTAACTACTTACACAATTAGAAAGATAGATACCTAGCACTTATGTACACCAAAAACTAGGTAAGTACATACATACTCAGTTAAGTATGTTATTTTTCAAATAGTTGTTACACAGTTAAGATATGTAACTACTTGAGAAGATGTTAAACAATTAGAAGTACAAATAGTTAGACACTTACGTACAAAAAAATAGTGATAATCACATAATTACACAGTTACATATATAACTATTTTTAACTTCTTAATCAGTACTTACAAAGTTGTTACACAGTTACACAGTAACTGTGTAACTACTTAGAAAGTTGTTACACAATAGAAATACAAATATTTAGACACTTACTTACAAAAACAGTAGGTACTAGGTAATGACATACTTACACAGCTAACATACGTAACTATTTTTAAATTGTTACACAGTTAACCGTGTAACTACTTAGAAAGTTCTTACAAAGTATTCAGTTATACGGTTAAGTGTGTAACTACTTAGAAAGTTGTTACACAATTAAAAAGTTACAGTAACTATGTAACTACTTAGAACGTTTTACACAGTTACTGACTTACAGAGTTAACTGTGTAATTACTTCGAAAGTTGTTACAATTATAATTAGACAAACTTAGACAAAATATATAATTTTTAGAGTGGACATGTCCTTTTAGTCTATTGTAACTCTGTAGTAACGTCGGTAACCAAAAGTAGAGTAAATAAGAAATAGTCGCGAGACAAAGGATATGGATGAAAACATTGTTGGCAAGAAAAACATCTAGCGACTAACGGATGTGGATCTACAGAGGACAAAGGGGATCGTTGGAACAATATATCGAAAACGCCAAGAAAAACTCACCTACACCGGGGATAGAAGAAAGTCAGAATCAGTTAGAACGTTCACCGGAAGTCAGAATCTCTACGCTCCTCTTCGCAGCGCACCCAAACGGCAACCCTGGTCTTCTCTTCGCAATGTCGCGGCGAGAAGGTTTGCGCCATTGCATGCTTCTTCGAAAGGCATTAAAGGCAAACAAGATCACGTGTCAATAGGGCTGGGGGTAGAATGGGTATTTACGAGAAGAGGCATAACGTCCGTTAAGCCCCAGGGACTGGAAAATAAAGTCCCACATAAAGCAGGGATCAGGCGTCCATGAAAAAACTGACAGAGATGGAAAAATAAAAGTTCACCCCTATCAGGGACGAATAATTAATTCTCCATATTATTATCCGTTTCCGAGTAATAAATATTTTTCTAACGATAAAAACTTTGCTCTCGACGGGTGAGACCTGACACAGAGAAGACGAGGCCTGCACCCGTCCAAGGTTGCGGTCTTCTCAACACATTTAGTTATCTTTTTTTTTATAACGAGGAAATCCGCCCGTGTGGCTTTGTTGTAGGCTCAAGGATTAGTGTTTGTGAACTCCAAAGTTAGGACTTGGCAGCTCCTACTTTCCGTGTACCGTATTGCCCTTACCCCACTTGATCGGAAAAATCCCGGATCTACAACCTCGAAGATTGCATGTAAATCAGATAAATCCCCCCCCCCAAAAATCGAACTCGGGACCTCTGCTTTAAGCAAGAGTTTAACGATCGACCCAACCGGGGTCCTCTAAAAAACAAATAAATCAAACACATTTAGTTATCTTACTACCGAATGGTACCATTTTGACAAAAACTATTTGCTTTGTGGTCTTAATCCCAACTAACATCATCTCTGGTATGTCAGCCGGCTGCCCGTCGCGCTCGCAGGCCGACGTGCTGCCGTAAGCAACAACAACTCTCTTCTCCTCTCCCTCGCGAGTCGCGGGAACACCTCTTCCTCCCTTATCGCTTCTCTCTTCTCAAATCGTTTTACCTCCGCACAACAAAGGCAGCAGCGAGCCGTCTTTAGTCGACGGCCTCTCCACTCCCATCGAGATCGGGTTTAAACCTCCCCTGCCCACCATGGCGTCCGGCTCCAGGGCAAGAGCAAACCCCTTGCAGCTCCGATTCTGCTCCCAATTCATCACGTGAACTCCTTTTCGTCCATCCCACTAATTCTCGTGCTTTTGATCGCTTCTGAAGGCCGATTCGGAAGGGAACTCCAAGAAGCTCACGCTGTACTCGTACTGGCGGAGCAGCTGCTCACAGCGCGTCCGGATCGCCCTCAACCTCAAGGGTCTCCTCCTTCTTGTGTTTCTATTCCACTGAACCACTCTCTTCTGTTTTTCCACTTAACTACGTAAATACACAGTGCCGCTCCGGTTCTTCCCATTCCTCCCTTGTTCGCTTTTCTGTTCCTTTCTTCTGCTTTGTTCCATTTTTGGTGCAGCAACTGTTGCTTCCTGTGCTTGTGTAACTGATGCCTTCTTCGTTATTATCTGGGTTCTACGTTGCATGAACAAAAGTTTGGAATACGAGTACAAGGCTGTAAACCTCTTGAAAAGAGAACAATTTAGCCCAGGTGAGGAGGACCTTCGCCCTGGTTGACAAAAGTTCAAATTTCTTAGCAATTTACATTGCAGTAAAAAAACCGTCATTTTCTTTTCTTGCCCTACACTACTGCCGGGTTGTTGCAACCCGGAACAGAATGGCGTCTTTGGATCTGCTACTGTCGTCTCCCTCCACCTTCCCACTTGCTTATCTCTTTCTAATGTATAATGTAATATAATGTTTGCTGCATTGTCCACTGTCCATGCATCAGCTGCTGTTGTTACAAACAAAATATACTGAGATCCCGATACAGCAAAAATAACTCTGTGCCCTTGTCCTTTCAATGTATGCATCTTTCGAAAGCCATGGATCACATTCTGATGTTTGTTGGCTGTTGTGTAGAGTTTGAGAAGCTGAATCCCATTCACTTGTCCCAGTACTGGTGGATGAAGGCATAGTAGTTGCGGACTCCTTTGCATCATACTGGTCTGTGGATATATGCCTTCTCTTCTTCTAGTAGATGTGTTTGTAACCATATATAACAAGGGGAAGCTTCAGTCCATCATAGCAAAATCATGCTTTCTGTTGCTTTGGACAGTATCTAGAAGAGAAGTATCCGCAGCATCCACTGTTACCCCATGATCTACAGAAGAAAGCAATCAATATCAGGTAATTGAATGCAAATGTTCTTCCATGTAGGACTACTAATGTAATATTGATGAGTACTTTTATACAATGTTAGTGTCATATGTTTTTTTTGGATGGTGGGTAGCACCACATGTGCCAAGCCCGAAAAGAGACCTGACAAGTTGAATATTGGGGACAGATGGGGGTTGGCTTCTCCTCTTATCTGGAAATGGATAGGACATGCATGATGCTGTTTATGATACGAGTATAAATCTATTGTGCTAATGATGCTTCTTTGCACCTATCTCTTTTCATTCTTCGGATCTTTCCTTTCCCCTAAAATTCTACAGAATTGTAGTTCAGAGCTAGGGGGTAAATTGAGGATCATGAACATTTGCTCATGCTTTTAAGTGCATTTCAGAGCCAAACCTGTTATTGTAAAATGCAAATGATGGAATGGAGAATAGTGGGGGAGGATAAGGGAGTGTACTTGGTTTGGCATGTGATGAGCTGTTTTGAAGAAAAACTTATGTACATGCAATATCATGTTAAATCATTGTATTTGTCATTTCACTTATTTCTTAACCAACAAGAACTTTAAAAAGTGGAAAAACTAGAATTCGTGGAATTCATAGTGAAGAATCATTTTGTTAGTTCATTTTTTTTTCATGGGTGTGCTTTGTCTTCAGATGCATGACTGCTCATATGTATTATTTTGTCTAGCACCTCTAACATTCAAGCATTTGAGGAGGGAAAACCTAAGTTGTCCAGGGACTGTCAGGTTTGTCTCCTTTGGAGCCATAATTTTCCTGTTAACAAAGAAGAAAAAGATAACTTTATTGTTTTTCTGTCCAATGATCTACTTATGCACATTCTCAAGATTGTATGATAAAGATTTGAGGAGTGTGCATGTGTAGGGTACTAGTGATTAGAACATATGAACATCTTAATCCGCATTCATTCCATCCATTTCCAGATATAGAATTTGAACGTAACTTCTTGACCTTAGTATTGATTTTACTTAACTTTTCATTGTCGATATGATTTCTAGATGTTGTAACTGATGTTCTTGGTCATTGGGGCTTGCATCTATAGAAGGCAGGATCGGATCGGACCCCTGAATCGGTTCGGGCGATCTGGATCGGGATCGGATCAGCTGATCCTTAGGAAATCTGGCCAATCTCGGATCGGCCAGATTAAAAAGTTATTTTTTTTAGAAAATGTTGGAAAATCAGGAAAAAAAATCAGAAAAAACAAGAAAATGAAAAAATATTAGTAAGTTCAAGAACTTCACAATTTTGTAAAAATCACATACAAGTAACGTTACAATTCAGAGCAATGATAATTATGATATCTTATTTACCTATTACAATAACCTTATTTACTTAAGATATTACATGTAAATAAGGAACTACCCCCCATTTGAATCCAATAAAAATATCAAAAAATCATCTCTCTTACTAATAAAAAGTCAAGTCTCCCATCTAAGAAGAAAATCATGATTTTGGTGATTTCTTCAAAATGCCGACTTTCTAACCTCTCATAATTTGGTCTAACTAAAAATTTCATAATTCAAATAAACCACATGGAATACTAAAAATCCAAAGTCCGGTGAAATAAGTCAAATGTATACTTGACTTCTCTAAATGACTCACTCTCCTACTGATAGTGGATTAAGTACTGTCAGTAGAAGAGTGAGCCCCTTGGAGAAGTCACATGTATATTTGACTTATTTCACCAGACTTTGGATTTTTAATATTCCATGTGGTTTATTTGAATTATGAAATTTTTAATTAAGCCAAATTATGAGGGATTAGAGAGTCGACATTTTAATGGGAACACCAAAATCGCGATTTTCTTTTTAGATGGGAGATGTGACTTTTTATTAGTAAGACATATGATTTTTTCAATATTTTTATTGGATTCAA
>CM024763.1:132880628-132958557 GCA_014218235.1 Colocasia esculenta | reverse complement strand
ATGGGAAACGCTCTACAAGGAACCCCATCTTCAGTTGCAAGCCATCAACAGTTCCTTGATCCGTCAAGCTAGGCCTATTCTATCAGCCGAAGCCTTCATGGATCTCAACTCCATAAATCCAATTCAAGAGATCTATGTTCAGTGGGCAGCCAGATATACTGCCTTCTATGCCCTAAAGAAGGATCTGCTTGATCAGAAGATTTTTATCCATCTCTCTGGATAGATTTCTCCATCGTGCCAGCTTTGGAAAGAGCACCTACTTCAGATTCATAGGACAAAGATCAGTATGAAGAATTCCTGGAAGAGCAGCGGCAGCTTTACATTCAGAGGATCTCTCCAGCCATGGGTTCTTCCTTCTCAGTTGCTCCTGGTGTTTTCCGCCAGACTTTTGAAGATGAAGATCAAGGCATGGACTGTTATTTCCCAGCATGCCTCCCTTGTGTCTCCTTTGTATTATCTTCCTCCTACTTAATACAAAGCTTTCTCTTTCTTTGTCACATAGACTATCTTTTTGCTTATTGACAAAAAGGGGGAGAAAACTAATGCAACTCTGAAAAACATGTTGTTTTCATTATGTTGTTATATATTTTGTCATCATCAAAAAGGGGGAGATTGATGACCAAACTTTCCTCATATAAATTATTCACTTATTTATATATAATTTTGATGATTAACAAAACATACTAATGAATTACTTGAGCCTTGAGGATAGGAAACAAAAGTAAAAGAAAGTTCAAGACAATCAGGTAAGACTCTCATTTCATAATTTTCCCAGTCATTGCATCGACTTCTTCATACTTCATATCGACTTTATTGATAATCAGAACGATTCCTTTATAAGCTCATATCGATTTCAATAGAGTCCATATGATCATAAGTATTATGATCGATTTCCTTTCTGATCAAAAAGCGTGATGTTTCAAACAAATCGATACCGTAACGATTTCTAAAGATATCATAACGATTCTATGGCATCGCAACGATTTCTTTAGAAAGCGTAACGACTTGTCTGTCGTAATGATTCTTCAGTATCGTAACGATTTCTTTTAAACTCGCAACGACTTTCTAGCCGTAACGATTTCTTAAGTTCTCGTAACGATTCCTTTAGAACTCGCAACGACTTTCTATCCGTAACGATTTCTTAAGTTCTCGCAACGATTCCTTTAGAACTAGCAACGACTTTTTAGCCGTAACGATTTCTTAAGTTCTCGCAACGATTCTTTAGAACTCGCAACAACTTTCTAGCCGTAACGATTTCTTAAGTTCTCGTAACGATTCCTTTAGAGTCCGTAACGACTTGCTCGTCACAACGACTCCGTATGTTATCATAACGATTCCTTTAGAGCCATAACGACTTGCTCGTCACAACGACTCCATAAGCTGTCGTAACGATTTCTTTAGAACTCACAATGATTTGTTAAGTTTTCATATCGATTTCTTCAGAAATACAATGATTTGGATCTCACAATGATTTTTAAGTGTTTCATATCGATTTCTTTGATGATTATAACGACTTGCTTACCAGTAACGATTTGGTAAGTATCACATCGATTTCCTTGATGCTTATAATGATTCGATTCGTGTAACGATTTCATAAGTCATAATGGCATCGAGCTTGTTCATATCGATTTCATTGTTATATCAATATAATATTCTTTAGTATACGTTGAATAGTCAAAGTCGTATCTCGTCTGTTTGACTGCTACGCATTCAATGCTCTCTGAACGTATCTCTCATGCATGCAGACGATATCTTCCACCATTGTGCTATTCTGTCTACATCTTTATTTTGACAGAAAGGAGCTTTGCTAAAACTAGCAATATCTTTTCCAAACTGTGACTAACGATCAACGACAGCCCCACCTGTCTCCTATTTATTGTTGACTTGCTTGCAGATACCTGACAAGATTTATCTGTACAACGTTGGACAAAAGATACAAGATATTAAAATGTTTCTCTCTGGCATGTACTAAGGATAAAAGACTGAAGATCAGAAGCTTCCTTGCAGACCTGTCTAACGTACACAAGGATGAGAGACAACGGATCTTTAACGTTCAAATTTCAAGAAGAAGCTTAAATACAAGACTCATGACTGAGAAGAAAAAAGACTTTTGAAGAATATTTTTCTGAGAGAAAGCATCGCCAATCCCTTAAGTCTTCTGTGATTCAAACAAGAGAGAAGAACTCCATTCAAATCCATCTTAGCTCTTTAGCTCTCAGTGTTCTCGAAGAAATTCCTATGAGAGCCAGGTAGTCTTTGGAGAGAAACCCAGTGTTAAAGTTCCTTCTCTCTCGAGCTTGTTTGCTTCAGATTGTAGTTGTTTGAGCTAGTTCCTGAAGCTTGTTCTTATACTTCTTTCTATTGGTTGTATCCCTTCTGGGTGAAGGAAGACTTGGTGGTTTCCAGGGTGGCTGTTTTTCCCTTCTGGTGAAGGAAGACCTGGTGGTTTCCAGGGTGGTTGTTTTCCCTTCTGGGTGAAGGAAGACCTGGTGGTTTCCAGGGTGGTTGTTTTCCCTTCAGATTGAAGGAAGATCAGTTGTGGCTGGGCGTAAGGATCCGTGAGGGGGATAGTACCCTTGATAGTGAAATCCTGAGATATTGCCTCAGGACTGGACGTAGGTCTCCTGTGGAAAGGAGTTCCGAACCAGGATAAAAATCCTTGTGTCTTGTGGTTGTGTTTTTGTGTGTTTGCTGTCTCATTTCCTCTAACTCTAACCTTCGTTTTAGTTGTGTGTAATCTTTTTAGTGAACAGGTATTAATCAAAGATCATTTTTAACACCCATTCACCCCCCCTCTGGGCTAGCTAGCTGGGCAACAGGTTGAGGTTTTCCTCAGTGAGGTGTGCCCTGGTGTTGGCACAGTTGTAATTGTGGTTAGTGAGCAGAGACTCACTGGTTGTGTTTACTTTGTGTGGAGTGCCCGTCGTTGGCACACATGTTGAGGTTTTTGCCGTGGTGGAGTGCCTTGTGTGGCACTAGGGTGGTTATGCTGTGTGGTGGTACCCCGTTGGTAGGTACCTGTACCCTTTGAGTATGGTGATTTTCGGGTGTAATGGACTAGCTTCTGGTTAGCAGCCTGTTACCTTTGTGTGTGATAGAATTCGCCTGTGAAGCTTGTGGCCTAGGCAGAGGTGTGTCAGTGTGGTCTGTAGCTTAGCGACCGATTGTTGTAACAGTGTGCCGGTGAGGCTGCAGCTTAGGCATTGCAGATGTTGGGTAGACTAGTAGTGTTGTACTAGTCCTGTAGTCCCACGTTACTTTCGAGGACTTTATATTTATTGTTATGTTTATGTTTAATTGTTATTTATTGTAAATAATGTGAGCATGCCATGGTTTGGCTATTGGTATTGCCAGTGAAACCCTCTGGGGTTGAGGTTCTTCTGTGTTGTGTGTGGTTTTTAGGTGGTTCCCTACTGAGCCTGTGACTTGTTGAGGCTCACTCCCCTACAGTTCTTTTCAGGGCTTACCGTTGGTTCGGCTTGTGGAGATGTTGTGACAGACTTGTACCACCAACAATAGTGTTAGTTCAGTTGTGTGAGCTTGTGCTCCCTCGGGATATGCCCCAGGTAGTTGTACTTTTTATTTGGACATGTAATAATGTAATGGGACAGTTGTACAAATATGTGAACAGATATGAGCACATGTACTTTCTTGTGTCTTAAAATTGTGGTTTGTCTTTTATATTCTTCCTGAACACGTGTGTGAGATATCCCTTGCGAAACTTCGGTCCGTTCGCGGGAGGCGGATCTGGATATGGAGTCTTATTGGCATAAATATCCAGGGCTGTCACAGTTGGTATCAGAGCCATGTCCAGTTAGAATATGAAAAGACATTGAGAGTACAATGTCCCCAATACATGGATTAATGTCCACTGCTGGTAGTAAGTATGTGGTTTTGTGTTGGTTAAAATGGTATTTATCTGGGTTTTTGTTCTGTAAATGTGTCTTTGTATTGCGAATTTGGCAGCCATTAGCAGTTGTTGAAAGTTGATGTGATTAGAGGTGGTATAATCTGTGTGATTATACCAGTGTGTTGGTTTGTGATAGAACGGTTTGGTTGTTAAAGACTCGCAGTTAAAGGAATTAAGGAGATTATAAGTTTGAATATGGAATTCAGTAAGTAAGTTACAATGAGATATAGAGTTAGCAGAGACAGGTATATGGTAACGAGGTAATGAGGAACAGATCAATGTGTAACACCCTCCTCCGACATCACACAAACACATACTAACCTTTGATTGGAAGAGGGGTTACGCTGACAACTTTCGTTATGGGTAGATATATCCGCGCTTTGCACAAAATTGGCAAACCATTCCACAAAGGTATCTTGGAACATATTATAATACATAAGGTCACAAAGTTCTAACACTCATTATTTACAAAAGTCAAGTTTCTTTTTCTACTTAATACATCAACGACTCAAATAAAACTACTAAATTATGCTATTCTTCTTCGTCTTTTCATCGTTCGCAGCGGAATTAGGATTTCACATGTAGCTGAGATTATACACACCTTCAATCTGAAAGGTTGGAGAAATAAAGGCATGAGTGAAAGGACTCAGTAGGTATAAGTAAACATAGCATAGAAGTTTTCATTTGCAGAACTGAATGAATATTCAAATAGTGCATACGTGGATCAACATAATTTCTCATGAATCTCATACTTAACATAACATATAGCCTAAATTATTTTCATGACGGGCTCAAACGAATATAAGAACAAAGTCATATTTGTCTTTCAAAATTCATATCATAACTTGATTTCGGAACAAACTTGACAGGCATCACTGCTCTCAAGAGGTTACTATATAGACATAAATACATCCTTAGTGCCTAGGCGATTCCAGCACCTTGGATCTTTTCATTGCGCAAGAACGGGGTATAATTATTTTATTACCCACCATCGTCGTCCATTGACTTGGATTTACTTACGTACAAACGTCGCCCTCACTGATCACAAGTAACATGTGCTACTACAAGTGATCCTAACCCTCTTTTGAAGAGAGCACTGTCTTCAGATCATAAACTTCTTTTCATGAGCATAACGGAGTGGGAAATCCAAAGGTAGTTTTGATTGAGAATCAATACAATATCTTGGTGACAAAGTAGTTCATAGTTCAGAAAATGAGAAAGACAATTGGTTGAGACAAGGTTATGACTCAAAGCCAATAACTTCAGAAGATTTAAATCACATAAGAATCCAAAAGAAAATGAAGATTCATAATGGCCATCCTCACACACTCATCCTTGTAATGAATCAAGGTACACAAGGATTTACTCAAGGTTCACACACAATAATTAAGGAACTCTGTTCCTTTACTAATTTCAGAATTTGAGAATCTCACAAGAACAATCTTGTTCGGAACTTTGAAGGATGGTTCATGGTGGAAGAAAGTAACATGACTGATTCTTGTAGGTATTTAGGTGGTAAAACCACAAAATTTAAGGGGTCCATTGGTTGGAATAATTGGGTAAGATTTATAACAAGAACGAAGCAAAACAAGCTGGAAACATGATACTGTCAGCACCTGTTGACAGGTAAGAGCTTGCTGTCGACAGGGGCTGGTTTCCAGAATTGGAATTTCAGTTCTATGTGTTCCTGTCGACAGAAAGCCATGGGCCTGTCGACAGCAACACACAGTGATGGTTTTCTGGTTTCTGGAATGGGTTCCTGTCGACAGCCACAAGTTCGTCTGTCGACAGGTCTTGTGCAAACTTTCAGAAATGGTTCTAAACCAACTATAAATGATACTAAGAAACTCTTCTATCATTCCTAACATGATTAGGACTTAATCCAAACATAATCTTAGCCTCAAACATGAAGCTATCATGACAAGAGAATGAAGATAAGACATGAAATGTAGTTCATATGGTTGATCTTTCAAGAAGGCAAATTGAAAGGAATGTTCACGGAAAATGGAATGGAAAAGATTCACAATGTCTTAAGATATCAAAATGTCTAGCAAACTCTAAAACATAAATTACAACCTCGTATATAAATTTATTCGTGACTTGTTAACAAGGTCAAAGGTGACTCGTATGAGGCTGTAATCTTTCCAATTAAAAGGGAGAATAGGAGTACAAGAGAAGTTGGGAACCTACTTGATCTGTAAGGAGAGTGAAGATTCTTCTTTGGTATCACATAGTTCCAAAGATAGTTGGGAAAACCAACCAAAGAATCTGAGGTTACAATCTTGTATACGAACTTAACCGAGACTGGTTAGCCGGCTCAAAGCAATCTCGTATGAGTCTAAATTCTTTCAACATGAATATAGAATAGAAGTTCAAGGAAAGATAAGAACCTACTTGATCTGAAAGAGAACAAGTTCTTCTTCTTCTTCTTAGTATAGAGATCAATACAGCAACAAGATAGGAAGTAAGAAGACTGCTGAAACAGGGACTTCGGCAACTACACCTCCAGCAAAACGGCTTCAACGCATACAGCCCCAACAGAAATTCACCAACACTAGGCTTGTAATCACAGCAACAGTAGACTAGGAAGAACATAAGTGTTGGAAAGAGGTATACGATGGGTGTTGGGAGGTTTATATAAGCTCCCAAGTTCCCTTGCAACTGGGCACGTTGGCCATGGACGTGTCATGGTGTAAACCCCCTTAAACCAAGTGAGGCCACCTATCTCATGCAACACTCTCTTGGTTACACGTAAGTAACCTTAATGATAACCCAACCCCTTGGCTAAGCCTTATCCTAATGTGTGTTGGCCTTCCCTAAGCCTCACACGTAAGCATATGAAATTCTCAGAAAAACCCTGCCGTAAATAGCCCACAAATCAGCTGGGCCAAAGATCTTCATGCTTAGGTGTCCTATGATATCCGTTTAACTTGAAATTTCAACCATAGCCTAATGATGGTTTTAAAAATTGTCATGATTTTTATTTAATTTTTAGATTTATTTTCTACTGGGTGAAAATTACCCCAAAAATAGTTGCGTCGACTTAATCTCAAAATCTGTGCATCAAAAATTCCGAATAATTACAATTTTAATATCCCACAATTTTCTAAGAATTATGGTGTTCTCAAATTTTATTTTCGTTACATTTTCCGGTGTCGCCCTGTCGGGGTGCGCACAACCGAAAGTAATACCTGGGTATGATAAAGTGTCTTAAACATACCCTAATCCTAATATCACAATTTAAACCTAATCGGTTAGCATAAACAAGAATTTCTAAGCAAATCATGGTATTTAAAATTTGAGGGTATTACATTTCTCCCCCTGTTAAAATAAATTTCGTCCTCAAAATTGGCAAAATTTACTTACCGAATAGTTGTGGATACTTTTCTTTCATCTCTTGCTCCAATTCCACGTTTCTTCTTCGATGAACGCACTTTTCCTTAAGATCTTCACCATAGGAACTGCTTTATTTCTGAGGACTCGTTCTTTCCTATCCAATATTTTCACTGGTTCCTCTTGTACGGTTAAATCTGGTTGTATTTCCACATTTTTATAGCTGATCACATGTGAAGGGTCCATTATGTATTTCCTCAACATAGATATATGAAATACATTATGAATGTGTGACCAAGAGGGCGGAAGAGCTAATTGGTATGCCACTTCTCCTATTCTCTGCAATATTTCAAAAGGCCCTACATATCTTGGACTGCGTTTTCCTTTCTTACCAATCTCATGATACCTTTGGTTGGAGAGATTTTTAGAAATACATGATCACCTATGTTAAACTCCAGTGGCCTTCTTCTTCTATCCGCATACTTCTTCTGTCTGTCTTGAGCTATTAATAATCTCTTCCTAATTAATTTAATCTTCTCTGAGCATTCTGAATTAATTCTGGCCCAATGATGCTCTTTTCTCCCACTTCTGCCCAACAAAGGGGGTGATCTACAGGGTCTACCATATAATGCCTCATATGGTGCCATTCCAATACTTGTATGGTAACTATTATTGTATGCAATCTCAATCAAGGGTAAGTAATCATCCCAGCTACCACGCCAATCCAACTACATGCTCTCAGCATATCTTCGAGTGTTCGGATAGTTCTTTCTGATTGGCCATCGGTTTGTGGATGATATGCTGAACTGATTTTAATTGTGTACCCATGGCTGCCTGCAAACTTTTCCAAAATCTAGCAGTGAACCTTGGATCTCTATCTGAAATTATTGACAAAAGAATTCCATGAAGTCTTACTATTTCCTTTATATACAATCGAGCCAATCTTCTAATGATTGTGTCTTTGTAACTGCTAGAAAATGAGCCGATTTAGTTAGTCTATCCACAATTACCCAAATAGCATCATGCTTCCTCCTTGTCTTTGGCAAACCCATTACGAAGTCCATAGTTATCTGCTCCATTTCCATACTGGAATTTCAATTAGTTACATAGGCCCTGCTGGCTTCTGGTGCTCAGCTTTTATTTGTTGACATGTCAGACATTTACTCACAAATTCTGCTATGTCCTTTTTCATTCCATGCCACCAAATTGCCTTTTCAGATCCTGATACATTTTAGAGCTTCCAGGATGAATCGAATACTGAGATTTGTGCCCTTCCTTCAATAACTCACTTTTATTTCTTCATTTTCTGGTATGCATTCTGTTTTGAAATCTAATTATCCCTTGATTATCTTTGACGTATCCTAGTTTGTTTACCATTTCTTTTAGTTTCTGATCTTGGTTTTGTGCTTCACAATTCTATCTATCAGTGCTGACCTTACTGTGCCAAAATCAAATTTTCTGCATCACACCTTGGTGAGTATTCGATCAAATCTGTCATTTCTTTCCAATGTTGGTGTAATGTTTATGCTCTTGATTTCTTTCTGCTCAAAGCATCAGCAACTACATTAGCTTTACCTGGATGGTAATTTACTGTAAAATCATAATCCTTCAAAATTCTAACCATCTCCTTTGTCTTAGATTCATTCCTTCTGAGAAAATGTACTTTAAACTCTTATGGTCAGTATAAACTTCAAATTGTTCCCCATACAAATAATGGCCCAGATCTTCAAAGCATGTATGATTGCTGCCAATTCTAAGTCATGAGCCGGATAATTCTTTCATGATCTTTTAATTGTTTAGAGGCATAAGCTACCACTTTCCCATGTTGCATAAGAACACATCCAATTCCTCTTTGAGATGCATCCGTGTACACTATAATCCTCCCGATCCTTGAGGTAAGGTAAGAATCGGAGCTGTGGTAAGCTTCTCTTTTAATTCCTGAAAACTGGCCTCACATTTCTCATTCCACACAATGGAGTCTCTTTTCTGGTTAACTGAGTCAAAGGCATAGCTATAGAAGAAAAACCTTCAATAAATCTCCTATAGTATCCAGCTATCCCAAAACTTCGAATTTCTGATGGATTCTTGGGTCTTTCCCAATTCAGAACTGCTTCAATTTTACTCGGATCTACTGCCACACCTTTCCCTCACATGACCCAAAAATTTCACTTCCTTGTGCCAAAACTCACATTTACTTAACTTAGCATACAATTGATGATTCCTTAATGTTTGTAGTACAATTCTCAAATGCACTTTATGTTCTTCTTCACTAGATGAGTATATCAACATATCATCTATAAATACTACCCATAAATTATCCAAATAAGGCTGAAATACCCTGTTCATCAAATCCATAAATACTGCAGGTGCATTAGTTAATCCAAAGGGGAGTACTAAAAACTCATAATGTCCATATCTGGTTCTAAATGCAGTCTTAGAAATATCATCTTCTTTAACTCTCAATTGATGGTACCCCGACCTTAAATCGTCTTAGAGAATACTGTAGCAGACCATAGTTGATCAAACAAGTCATCAATTCTAGGTAATGGATATTTGTTCTTGATTGTGACTTGATTCAACTTTCTATAATCAATACATAATCTAGAGATCCATCTTTCTTTTAACAAATAATACCGAGCTCCCCATGGTGATACACTTGGTCTAATAAACCTTTGTCTAATAAGTCTTGCAACTGCTTCTTTAATTCTGCCAACTCAGCTGGTGCCATTCTATAAGGAGCTATGGATATAGGCAAAGTTCCAGGTAAAAGTTCAATGGTAAAGTCAATTTCTCTAATTGGAGGTAATCCAGATAAATCATCAGGAAAAACTTCTGGAAATTCTTTTACAACATCGATATCTTGAACTGATACATGTTTATGCTCATTTGGTATAACCATCACACTTGCCAAATAACCTTGACAACCATTTTTCAGCCATTTCATAGCTTTAAGTGCTGATATAGTCTTCTTATTTTCATTATTCTTTGGACATGTATAGCTGAAATCTGCTAATCCCGGCCTTTTAAATGTTAAAACTTTCTTATGGCCATCAATATACGGCATGATTTTCTGCTAACCAATCCATTCCCGGTATTATGTCAAAATCTTGCATGTTATCCAATACATATACATATGCAGTAAGTTCATGCTCTCCTATTTTCAATTTACTTCAGGGATAACAGAGGTAAGTGTAGCTATTTGACCAGTAGGACAGTCAGTATCATGCTTCCTACTAATTTCTCTGGTTTCCGAGATATAGAATTAACAAATACCAAGAAATAAAAGAGTGTGTAGCTCCAGGGTCAAATAACACTCTAGCATACATATTTTCAGTCAGGAGAATACCTTCAGCTACAGTGGGGGTGTCTTGAGCTTCCTCCTTTGTCAGAGCAAAGACTCTAGCTGGTCCCTTGGGTGGTGTCTTGGGGCTGCTGGAAGTAAGGTTGTGGCTTTTGCGCTTTTGACTGGTTGCTTTGACTGGACAGTCCTTTATCATATGCCCTTTCTGACCACATCCATAACATTTTCCCGTTACTTCCAACATTCATTACCAGGGTGTCTTCTTCCACATTGAGCGCACACGGCCAACTCTTTTTCTGTTCTCCCTGCTGCTTGGTTGAATCAACTTTTCGCTTCTGACCTTTCGTTTCCTTGTTATACACATTTTTCTTCTTACCCCCATTGATCTCTTTGTTTTTCATATACTCCTCAAACTCAGATTCCACTATAAATGCAGTCTTCAGTGCCATAGCCATACTTTGGGGATCTAGTGGAGCTACCTTGCTCCTCACACCGGGTTTCAATCCTCTCACAAACTTCTTTACCCTTCTGATTTCATTGTCACAAATATGAGGTGCATACTTTTCCAATTCAGTGAATTTGGTCTCATACTCTGCCACAGTCATGTCCTTTTGCTCCAACTGTAAAAATTCCACTTCTTCCTATCCTTGACATGTGGTGGAGTGTATTTCTCATACAATTCTCTTAAGAACTCTTCCCAACTAATATTATCCCTTCTATTTCTAAATACATTTCTCATGGCAGATTGCCACCATTCATCTGCTCTATCCTGGAGCATGTAAGTTGCTAACGTGACTTTGTCTTCTTCTTCACATCTAATTGCCTTAAATATCTTTTCCATTTCTCTAACCCATCCTTCTACAACCTCAGGCTAGCCATTCCTTTAAAAGCTGGAGGTCCCATCTTCTTAAATTTTTCTAACAAAGATGTTCCAGTAATCCTTCCTTCATTCATGTCCTGTTGGTTCTTCATTAGTGTTTGCACTAACCCCTGAAATGACTGCATAATGTAGCAAAATCAGGAGTCCCAGTACTTCCTTCTTGAGAATTTCCGGCCAATGGGACATTGTGAACTTCCTCCCTAAAGCTTTCCTCATGCCTATCCTCACTGGATGTGTCGATAGCTTCCCTTTGTCTGCCATTTTCTGGAACACCATCAAACACATCCAATTAATTCATGCTAACTACTCAAGTTCTAAAAACCAAAATGATCTTTAGAAATTCTATAATATACACAATGTTTATTTATTTTCTTTCTGAAAATGGTCACAGAAATATCTATCACCCATAACCTTGCTCTGATACCACCTCTGTAACACCCTCCTCCGACACCACACAAACACATACGTAACCTTTGATTGGAAGAGGGGTTACGCTGGCAAACTTTCGTTATGGGTAGATATATCCGCGCTTTGCACAAAACTGGCAAACCATTCCACAAAGGTATCTTGGAACATATTATAATACATAAGGTCACAAAGTTCTAACACTCATTATTTATAAAAGTCAAGTTTCTTTTTCTACTTAATACATCACGACTCAAAATAAAACTACTAAAATTATGCTATTCTTCTTCGCCTTTTCATCGTTCGCAGCGGAATTAGGATTCACATGTAGCTGAGATTATACACACCTTCAATCTGAAAGGGTTGGAGGAAACAAAGGCATGAGTCGAAAGGACTCAGTAGGTATAAGTAAACATAGCATAGAAGTTTCATTTGCAGAACTGAATGAATATTCAAATAGTGCATACGTGGATCAAAACATAATTGCTCATGAATCTCATACTTAACATAAACATATAGCCCAATTAATTTCATGACGGGCTCAAATGAATATCAGAACAAAGTCATATTTGTCTTTCAAAATTCATATCATAACTTGATTTCGGAACAAACTTGACAGGCATCACTGCTCTCAAGAGGTTACTATATAGACGTAAATACATCCTTAGTGCCTAGGCGATTCCAGCACCTTGGATCTTGTTCATTGCGCAAGAACGGGGTATAATATTTTATTACCCACCATCGTCAGTCCATTGACTTGGATTTACTTACGTACAAACTGTCGCCTCAGCTGATCACAAGTAACGGGTGCTACTACAAGTGATCCTAACCCTCTTTTGAAGAGAGCACTGTCTTCAGATCATAAACTTCTTTTCATGAGCATAACGGAAACGGGAAATCCAAAGGTAGTTTTGATGAGAATCAATACAAATATCTTGGTGACAAAGTAGTTCATAGTTCAAGAAAATGAGAAAGACAATTGTTGAGACAAGGTTATGACTCAAAGCCATAACTTCAGAAGATTTAAATCACATAAGAATCCAAAAGAAAATGAAGTCATAATGGTCATCCTCACACACTCATCCTTGTAATGAATCAAGGTATACAAGGATTTACTCAAGGTTCACACACAATAATTAAGGAACTCTGTTCCTTTACTAATTTCAGAATTTGAGAATCTCACAAGAACAATCTTGTTCGGAACTTTGAAGGAATGGTTCATGGTGGAAGAAAAGTAACATGACTGATTCTTGTAGGTATTAGGTGGTAAAAACCACAAAATTTAAGGGGTCCATTGGTTGGAATAATTGGGTAAGATTTATAACAAGAAACGAAGCAAAATAAGTGCTGGAAACATGATACTGTCAGCACTTGTCGATAGGCAAGAGCTTGTTGTCGACAGGGGCTGGTTTCCAGAACTGGAATTTCAGTTCTGTGTGTTCCTGTCGACAGCAAGCCATGGGCCTATCGACAGCAACACACAGTGATGGTTTTCTGGTTTCTGGAATGGGTTCCTGTCGACAGCCACAAGTTCGTCTGTCGACAGGTCTTGTGCAAACTTTCAGAAATGGTTCTAAACCAACTATAAATGATACTAAGAAACTCTTCTATCATTCCTAACATGATTAGGACTTAATCCAAACATAATCTTAGCCTCAAACATGAAGCTATTTGACAAGAGAATGAAAGATAAAGACATGAAATGTAGTTCATATGGTTGATCTTTCAAGAAGGCAAATTGAAAGAAAGTTCAAGGAAAATGGAATGGAAAAGATTCACAATGTTTTAAGATATCAAAATGTCTAGCAACACTCTAAAACATAAATTACAACCTCGTATATAAACTTATTCGTGACTTGTTAACAAGCTCAAAGGTGACTCGTATGAGGCTGTAATCTTTCCAATTAAAAGGGAGAATAGGAGTACAAAGAGAAGTTGGGAACCTACTTGATCTGTAAGGAGAGTGAAGATTCTTCTTTGGTAATCACATAGTTCAAAGGTAGTGGGAAAACCAAACCAAAGAATATGAGGTTACAATCTTGTATACGAACTTAACCGAGACTGGTTAGCCGGCTCAAAGGCAATCTCGTATGAGTCTAATTCTTTCAACATGAATAGAGAATAGAAGTTCAAGGAAAAGATAAGAACCTACTTGATCTGAAAGAGAACAAAAGTTCTTTTCTTCTTCTTAGTATAGAGATCAATACAGCAACAAGATGAGGAAGTAAGAAGACTGCTGAAACAGGACTTCGGCAGCTACACCTCCAGCAAAACGGCTTCAACGCATACAACCCCAACAGAAAATTCACCAACACCAGGCTTGTAATCACAGCAACAGTAGGACTAGAAGAACATAAGTGTTGGAAAGAGGTATACGATGGTGTTGGGAGGTTTATATAAGCTCCCAAGTTCCTTTGCAACTGGGCACGTTGGCCATGGACGTGTCATGGTGTAAACCCCCTTAAACCAAGTGAGGCCACCTATCTCATGTAACACTCTCTTGGTACACGTAAGTACCTTAATGATAACCCAACCCCTTGGCTAAGCCTTATCCTAATGTGTGTTGGCCTTCCCTAAGCCTCACACGTAAGCATATGAGATTCTCAGAAAAATCCCTGCCGTAAATAGCCCATAAATCAGCTGGGCCAAAGATCTTCATGCTTAGGTGTCCTAATGATATCCGTTAACTTGAAATTTCAACCATAGCCTAATATGATGGTTTTAAAAATTTTCATGATTTTTATTTAATTTTTAGAATTTATTTTCTACTGGGTGAAAAATTGCCCCAAAAATAGTTACGTCGACTTAATCTCAAAATCTGTGCGTCAAAAATTCCAATAATTAAAATTTTAATATCTCCACAATTTTCTAAGAATTATGGTGTTCTCAGATTTTATTTTCGTTACAGTTTTTCGGTGTTGCCCGACGACCGAAAGTAATACCTGGGTATGATAAAGTGTCTTAAACATACCCTTAATCTAAATATCACAATTTAAACCTAATCGGTTAGCATAAACAAGAATTTCTAAGCAAATCATGGTATTTAAAATTTGAGGGTATTACACAATGTGTGCAGAGATGATTAAATGTGCAAAGTATAGTTGAGGCCTTAACAGAGGTGAGATCTGAGTCAGATGATATCATGAATCAATATAAATGATAATGTGATTAGTGTCATGAAGAACTTGGCATGATTAAGTAAAGCATATCAGCTTTAAAAGAGGTATTGGTACATAGAAGAGCAGTGATTTATGGCAGATAGATTAAGTGTACCTGAGATTAGAAATTTGAGAAAAGTGTTGTTAAGAATAATGATGGTAATAGGAAGTGTGATATAAGGATTTGTATATATAAGTACAGAAATGATTGGTTGAATAAAGAGAGAGAGTAAAGAAGAATCAGTGTGCAATGAGATTTCCTGAGAATTGCACAAGAGAAAATTTAGTTGGTGAATGGCAGATTATGAGGAATTCTTCAGAGAGAGTTATTATAGATTGCTGTGTTAAAGTCAAGATCAGTGAAAGTGAGTAACTATGAGCAGTTTGAAGAAGATTAAAGTTAAAGTTAAGTATATTGGAATGAGTTTAAGCCGAATGAAATAGAATGGAAAGAAGTGCATTAATGGAGAAGTAGTTAGGAAATATGAGTTAAGAGAAACAACAAGGCGGATTGTGATATTTATGACATTTAAGAAAAGAGCATTTAATGGAATAAGAGAAGCAGATAGAGCAAGTTGATATATTTAAAGAAATTGGTATTAATTTGAGTTTTTGCTGTATTTTAAAGAAAGATAATCAGGTATCAGAAAGATTTATAGTATGAATGGAACAGTAAGACTAGCCAGACAGCAGAATGAATAAGAGAAGTATTTTCCGGAAAAGATGTTATGATTAAAATGATTGGCAGCTTAGATAAAAAAGAGATATGGATCAGAAAAAGGAAGAATTTAGCAAATAATGGAGTGAATGAGATCAGATGAATCAGGAAATGTTAGTTAGAGTTTGCATATCGGTGCAAAGAAATGATTCAATTGAGCAGGAATGAACTGTTATTAAGATATTCCAGAGTTTGATGCAGGAGCAAGAGCAGACAATTAAAGAATATTTGAAAGGTTATGCAACAAAATTATGAGATTAGCCAGAGAATGTAGCTAAATCAAGAAAGGTATATGAAGAGCACAACACGTCTATAGTGGTTTGACAGATCATAAATTGCAGTATTTCTTCAACACGAATTAATTGAATAAGATGATTTGAGAAGTAGTTGAAATTAGAAATGAATTTAGTTAAAGTCAGAAAAAAGTAATTGAAAGTAATAATGAGAACATAAATTATGAAATATTTTGCAAAAGTGTTCAGTGTGATCAGAGTAGCACAGCGGAAGCAAAGAAGATTTAATATCCACATATTGTTCAAGGTTTGCTGGGATAAGAAGAAAGTGTAAAGTTTTACGCAGTGGAATAAGGAACAAAGTTTATTATGGTTTTTAATCAGAGATGACTTAAGCGGTATGAGCAGAAAATATGAAAATGGCAGGAAATTCAAAGATGCTAATTAGTTTTCTTGGAAAGTTGGCAGTTGTGGATGTGAATACATATAAGGCAGGGTAACAGTAAGCAGTGATAAATAGAAAATGAAAATGGCACCAAAAAATTCAAGAATTTGGAAAGATTATGGCATGATAAAGTATTACAGTGTAAGGTATTCGGGAAAGGCTAAGTTGTTGAACCACTCTTTATTACCTCATATTTTTGGTGCTAACAAAATTTATGATTAGATTGTTTCATCAATATATGATTATTTTTAGTGCACTAAAATGCTAAATCGATGTTCATCAAAATACATCGATTTCTATTCAAAGTGCCACATCGATTTCACTAACAAACGATTTGATAAGTTACACAACGATTTAATTGTGTAACGATTCGTTAGTGAAACATCGATTTGACCGTATAACGATTTGATAAGTGAGAACAACGATTTTCTCTCACAACGATTTGGTTCTATAAAGATTCGTTAAGGCTCATAACTATTTGATAAGTGAGCGCAACGATTTGCCCACATCGATTTGCCTTTCATAACGATTCATTAAGGCTCACATCGATTTCTTGGTGAGAACAACGATTTGTTCTTCACATCGACTTGCTTACAACTTCACATCAACTTATGAATGCATAACGATTTGTGCACATCGTTTGTTCATAAACATGCAACGATTCACTTGAACAAACGATTCCTTAGTACATCGATTTCATAAGTCATAGCTATAATGATTTCATGAACTACAACGATTTGATAAGTCATTCTTACATCGATTCACTTCACTTTAAACATAGATTTCTTATAATCTTTTGAAGTAATCTTGACGGTCAATATAAAGTCAAATATCTTCTGACAATATAAGCTGCATGCATGTTTCAGAATCTTGTCAGAAAAAGATATGAACTACTATTTCAACATGTTAGCAGAAACACAGTAGTATGCACAGTTTATCATAAATACTCTTTGTGCTAACACTCTCTTCTATGCTTACAGACCGCGAAGACCACCAGAGGATGATTAAGACAATGAAGAAGAGATGAGCAACGGCTAGAACTCCAACTTATCTCTTCAACGGATCTATCAAAAGTCGCTCATATAAAAGTTGAAGCAAGGTTGAAGAAATAAAGAAGAGCCTTCCTGAAGATCATTCAAGGAGTGTACAACCAGTGAAGAACATCAACGCCACATACACTCAAAGAAGAGAGAAAGAGCCTGAGCCAAGAAGAAGCAAGCAAAATCGTCTCAAGCATTCAAGCTTTCTTTTCTCTCTTCATTCTCTCTCCGAGCTCATTGTAAATCTGGGGGGAGAGTCTGTGACTGTGAGCTAAGTTCTTAGCGTTCGTATTGTATTAGCTCTCGGTCTGATCTTTCTTTTCTAAGAAAGATTTATGTCCAGCTGTAGGACTGTATACAGTGTAGAACCTAGCTAGGGGTTTGTGTCTAGCAGAACCACACTGGGATTTGTACCAGGAGTTTGCTTCTGAGCCTGTAAAAGAAGTGGGCTGTCTTCTTGCCCAGGAAAGAGAAGAAGACCAGCTGGGGTGCTGGGTGTTGTAATGTCCTCGAGGGGGACTGTACCCTTGGTTAGTGAAATCCCAAGAGGTTGTTGGGGACTGGACGTAGGACTTCCATGTGAGAAGGGCCGAACCAGGATAAATTCCTTGTGTCCATTGTGTAATTTTTGCTTTCCTTCTTTGAAAGTTGTGCACTAAGAGGGCAGGCGTGTACGTGCATATATGATACTGATTTGGTGAATTCTCCATCTTCTCGATGAGGAATTGGAAACCAATATCGATTGCCTAAAATTCAAATGCAAGTCATGGTGAGTCTAAATACCTCAAATTGAATACTTGACATTACATTATATATAAGAACTTACATCATCACAATGACTTTTCCAAAAAGAATGGCATGAACATGTTCTCGAGTCACATGGCCATCCCACCTGTTGTTCTGACTTTTGTCTATTCAACAACAAAAGTTGTTTAAGTTATATTTTTCACCATACACTTGAATAATATACAATTAGTGAAGCTTACCCATCAATAGTTTGGCAAAGAAACGTGGACAATTTTTTTTTGCTCCTCAGGCAATAAATCATGCCCACAAAAATCTCTCCTGGACTCTAGGAGTCGCTACAAAAGACTTGGTTCCACAAATTGTATTAGGTTCTATGAATTATATGGCTAGAATGGTAGCTTCTAAACAAGTATATTACAAAAATAGTAAATTACCTGGCCATGTTTTATTGAAATGGTAGCTTCAAAGTTCTCCTCCTCATTCACAGCAAAAATCTCGTATTCTTCCTTATCCTCCTCCATGTTCAGAGTTCCCACATTCGAAGCCATCTGTACCACTTTCTCTAATTCATCCACATCCATAGGGGCTGGGGAGTTGATGAGCCTCTTCCTTCTTCAGTTTGGCCCATATTTGTCATGTCTTTGCCTTCATTTTCAGGTCCAGTAGTGGAGGACTTTCTTTCAGCCATGTAGCTCTTTAACTGCTTGAAAAGGAGTCCAGCTATATTCCAAATTCTTCTAACTCCCTCCTCGTTTGCCTATCTCTTTCCTCAATCCTACACACTACACCTGTTAGCTCGTTGCGCATTGCTTACATGACTGTACTCCACTTTGATGGAAACATCTCCCCCGTCTCTCATTTGTGCTTCTCTTTCTTCTTCTCCTGCCTCTCCTCCTCCTCCTCCTCCTCTGGCTCCCCCCCTTCAACCACCTTAGTGGAGCTCTCCAGTCCACTAAGCACCATTCATCTTCACAGTGAGGAATCAAGCTTAACAAAATCTACAAAATATCAAGAAAAGTCACATTACATAAACATTAAGCATTAATAAAACTATAACATCAATACAATGAAACATGATCATACTTGCTCAGTTTTAAGATTTTCGGCCCGAACTTGGACTTTCCTCTTTTTTGGACCTTCCCACTGCAGGATGCGGGGGAAAACTATTTTATTAATTGGTCTTTGCAGCCTTGTGTGTTCCAACAACCAAACCTGTGCACAAGAATTGTTAGGAGTCATCTCAACATAATATTAAAATAGATTTACCAAAAAAAAAGTTTAACTTACACACAAGGCTGCAGAACAACCATATATAAAGCGCTTGCCCTCCAAATTTGATTTATAATTCTGCTTGGCAAGCGTCTTCACACCACATATCTTATTCATGGCGGCTTCATGGGCATCACCATCTTGTTTAGAATCAGTTTCTGAAAACCATCAGCCTATGCAAACTCTTAAACTCTATTTAGATCATCTAAGTAATGAAGCATTTGTGGAGGACATGTAAAGTTGGTCCTTGGCTCAAGAAGGTGGTCAAAAGAAGAAGAATCCAAAGCCGCATAGTATTGGCCACGTCATCCGTCTCATTGGACTTTATTATTCCATGAATCAATTTTTTGATACCTTCTCTATCAAACTTTTCAGTATTTGAGAAATGACTATGTAGAACAGATTTTTGCACTGGACCGCTAATGGGCACAACTCGCCTGACAGAAGGAACTCCATATCAATGCGACATCATCGACTGTGAAAGAATAATTGTCCTCCCAAACTTGAATAGATCTTCCCCTTGCCATCCAATAATTATCTCTTCTAAAAAACTAACGTTGAATGCCCGTCTTGGAACATTATTGACATATGGGAAAAATGGGGTTCTCCTCATTAATTCTATATGACATGGCCGAATTCCAAAGAGTCTCTATCACTGCAGTAGCTATTCATTGAACATCGGCTAATTAGTGGGTGCACTGGCCCTTTCTTTGCTGGCAAAAGAAAAATAACTCAATTAAGCTACAAAATATTGTATGCTGAGGGTCTACATTGTGTGTGCTTGTGTGTGCTGAAGATATATATATATATATATATATATATATATATATATATATATATATGTCAAATATATGTGCTAAAGATATGTATATAAATAGATGCACTGAATTCTCACCTGATTTTTCGATTGACCTCACACAAGCCCTCTTTTTTTTCTGGAAGCTTCCAATTCGCGTCCATGCTTAGCTTCCAACATGTTAATTGAATTCTGAGACAATGTTTTGACCTTTGTTTTGGTGGAGGTACTAAAGCAGGTGGCAAGGTGGATGTCGGTGGCCTTAGAATGTTCTCACATGGAGGGGACGATGGGGGCACAATGCTATCAGCCTAGACTCCATTGAAATGTTCTCACATGGAGGGGAAGATGGGGACATAATGCTATCAGCCTTAGACTCCATTGGCCCTTTGAACCCTAACATCAATAGGGGTTAAGACCTACGATGGTGGTGGTATACTTGGGTGGAGAATACTGAGTGGGGAGGGGGCCTTCCAGTTGGCGCTAAGTAGGGTTGCAAATGAACCAATACACTCAACAAATAACTCGAAACTCGGCTCGATAAAACTCGACTCGGCTCGTTTATTAGATAAACCGAGCTGAGCTTGAACAAAAATATAAGCTTGATTCATAACGAGTCGAGCTTGAACAAAGATATTCTCGACTCGAATACGTTCCCGAACAGCTCGTTAAGATACTCGATAATATGCTCGTTAAAATACTCGATTAGTTACTCGTTAATATTTTGAATTATATTAAATTTTTATTATAAATATGAAAAATATTAAGATTTATTTATTTTAATTTTTTTATTAAGGCACGGAATACTTATGAATACTAAAATGTAAAAGATTAAATATGAGGTGTAAATACACAAATTATGAAAAGAAGGGCTGTAAACGAACTAATACACTCGATAAGTAACTAGAATTCGACTCGGATGTTACTCGAATTCGGCTTATTAATAAGGTAAATGAGTCAAGCTCAAACAAAAATTTAAGTTCGTTTCATAAACGAGCCGAGTATGAGTAAATACTTACTCGACTCTTTTAAGCTCGTAAACAAGTTCATTTATTTTTTAATTATAAAAATTATAAATATAGTTGTTAAATATTTTAAACATTATACTAAATAATTAAACAAGTACTTATGAAGGATCTTGGGGTATGACTTTGAAATAAGATAAACTTAGATCTTATAAACAATTAATTTTTTACTTGTAAATTGAATTGGGCTTATATATACATATAATATAAATACATATATATATATAACTCACAAATTCAATTAGACTCGTTAAGATACTCGTTAAGGGCTCGAACTCGAGAGTATTTAAACGAACCAAACTTGAACAACCATTTTCAATACTCGAAAAAGCTCGAGCTCGATTAAAAATTAACGAACAGAGCTTGAGCAGCATAATACTCGGCTCGACTCGACTCGTTTGCAGCCCTAGCGCTAAGGCGACAACGGGGGTGAAGTTGGGGGAATATTAGTTGTGGGAGACTCACGAGCTGGTCCGTGCTGGAGGACCGACACTGGACGGGTTAGAGTTTGGTGCAGACGGTGAAGATCTTCCCGACGTCGAAGGTCTTCCAATCGCACAGGGGAAGCAGTAATGAAGGTGGAGTTTCGCACGGCCTTCCAGTCGTACGAGGGAGAAGCGACGCCCAAGGTCGACGAAGTGGGAAGAGAGACTGGTGCTGACGGTGAGGTTTTCCTGACGTCGAAGGACTTCCAATCGCACAGGAAAAGCAACAATGGCGATGGAGTTTGGCGGGGGCGGAGCTGTCGAATCGCACAGGGGAAGGAGGGAAAACGACAAAGGTAAAATTAGAATTTTTAATATGTCATATCCACATTAATGTGCCCCTATTTTTCTCTCTCTATGTTGGGAGGGGGACGCACGTGACGAACGTGTCCCTGATGACGAGGACTGCATCATGCCACTGAAGATAGGTCAGCTGCCAATGGCTCAAGATTATTGGGAGTTTTCAAATGACGAACGCCATTTTCAAACCCCAGTTAATCTGCACCAAGAGTTCTCCATATTGATTTGGTATCATAATATTACCACGTGTGACAATATCGAAGATAAACTTTTGGAGATAGGAAGCAGATCTAGGTGCATCTAGATTGGATAGATAATCAAACTGCATGAAAAGTGGTGACGTCGCAGTGCGCATAGAAGGAAAACTGCCTACCACAAGTGGAGAGCTAGGCCGCTTCGTCGGTCTTCTTATCGCCAAAAATTGAGTGTCAAATACATGTGGATGTAGTCTGAAAACTATAGATCAAAAAGAAGATGGCATGTTAAAATCTCCATTATATATGATAGTCAGTGTCCCTCTTCGATCCTCAGTGATCGAACAAGGACGTATACATAGGTTGGTGACATAGCAGCATCAGACGACGAGTTAGCGGGTTGCCACGGCAGTAGGGGCGAAACACCTTGTGCATCTAAAAGTCATCTAATTAAATTGCCACTGATCTACAGAAGGGTGTTGTCACGGTAGAACTGACTAGGGTAGGAGAGAGCGGGCATAGAGATGAGAAATAAATATATGTCAGTGGCTCAAAAAGTCGTTGACAAATTAAGTATATATGTTAATTTGTCAGTGGCTTAATCTGCTGACAAAACCTAAACTATGTCGATCGCTAACGCCAGCCACTGACATATAGTTGTTACATCAACAGCTAAATGCAGTCGTTGACAAAAGTCTAACTTATCTCAGCAGACAACAAGAGCCGCTGACAAGTACTAAAACATATGTACTCACTGCTAAAATTAGCGCTGACATATAGCTGTTACATCAACAGCTACTCGTAGCCGTTGACAAAACAGACTGATATATCTGTTGTAAAACAGACTGATTTATTTCAATCACTATTCGATCACTATATATAGTGATTGAATAAATCGGTCACAAATTTTCTCACATCTTTGAGAATTTGTGACTGAAATAAAATCAGTCGCCATTCGGTCCCTAAATAGTGACCGAATAGTGATTGAACTTAATCGATCCCAAAAGATAGAGACCGAAAATATTAGCCTCTATTCGGTCTCTAAAATAGAAACTGATTTATTTCAGTCACTATTCGGTCACTATTTTGTGACCGAATTGCGATCGAACTTAATCAGTCCCAAAAATATAGAGACCGAAAAATTCGGTCACAAAATAGTGACCGAATAGTAACCGAATTTAATCAGTCCCAAAAATATAGAGACCAACAATTTCGGTCCCAATCGGTCACTATTTTGTGACCGAATTGGGACCGATTTTGAATCGGTCTCTAAAACATTTATTTAGCAACTGCTTAATTTTAGTCACAATTCGGTCACTATTTTTGATCGAATTGTGACCGAAATTTTCGGTCTCTATATCGGTCTCTAAAAGCGCTTTTTCTTGTAGTGAGAGCAGTAGACTAATGATCCATTTCTAATCCGAGTAAAGGAGACTATAGTCGACAAGCCAGACTTCTCCATCACTGAAGATGGAAGGATATTATTCCAAGCCAGGACATGTGTGCCTGACAATGAAGAACTGAAAAGAAAACTTATGGATAAAGCCCACAAGACCAAGTATACCATACATCCAGGCGCAACCAAGATGTACCAAGACATGAAAAGGTCATTTTGGTGGCCAAACATGAAGCGTGAGGTGGTTGAGCATGCCGCACATTGCCTCACATGCCAACAGGTGAAAGTCGAGCACCGCCGTCCTGCGGGTGTACTCAGACCCCTGGACATACCCGAGTGGAAGTGGGAGACTATTGGCATGGATTTCATCATGGGTTTACCCCGAACTTGTGGTGGACTCGATGCTATCTGGGTCATTGTGGACCGATTGACGAAGTCCGCACATTTCTTGGCAATCAAGAGCACCTAGAGTGTCGATGTGATAGCAGCTCTCTATGTGAAGGAGATAGTAAGATTACATGGAGTCCCCGTATCCATCGTCTCAGACCGTGATCCCAGATTTACTTCTAGATTCTGGAAGGGACTCTAGACTGCATTGGGCACGAAACTCAATTTCAGCACTGCTTTCCACCCACAGACGGATGGTCAGACAGAAAGGACAAATCAGATTGTGGAAGACATGCTTCATGTCTGCACTATAGATTTTGAGGGATATTGGAATGAACAACTGTCCCTGATAGAATTCGCTTACAACAACAGCTATCGGGCCAGCATTAAGATGGCACCATTTGAAGCGTTGTATGGCAGAAGCTACAGATCGCCAATCTGCTGGAATGAAGTAGGTGAACAACAATGGCTGGGACCAGATATGGTGCAGACAACTAGCAGGGATATATAGATTATTAGAGACAGGATAAAAGTAGCTCAGTCCAAGCAGAAGAGCTATGCTGATAAAAGAAGAAGAGACTTAGAATTTCAGGCCGGAGATCATCTGATGCTGAAAGTATCCCCGACCAGAGGATTCCAAAGATTTGGGATGAAAGGCAAACTAAGAGCAAGATTCATAGGTCCATTTGAAGTATTAGAACGAGTTGGCGAGGTAGAATATCGATTGGCACTACCTTCCCAGTTTTCCATAGTACATAATGTATTCCATGTGTCAATGCTGAGGAAGTATGTGTATGACCTGTCACATGTAATCAGCTATGACGACATCAGTCTAAACAGAGATATGACCTATGAAGAAAAGCCGGTGAAGATTTTGGACAAGAAGATTCAACAGCTTCGGAATCGACCCATATCTATGCTCAAGATACTCTGGAGAAACCACGAAGTTGAAGAGGCCACGTGGGAGCCCGAGGCATTAATGCGACGGAATTATCCGGAGTTGTTCAGTAAGTCCTTCTTCCTCTTACGATCATATGAATTTGGGGACCAAATTCTTTTTAAGAGAGGGAGGATGTAGCACCCTTGATTTTTAAAATCTAAAATAAAATAAAAATTTTATTTTAAATAAATGAGGTAAATAGATTTAATTGGAATAAGTGAAATAAAAGGGTATTTAATCAAGCCCAATAAGTTAAAACTCTAATGGGTTGTGTAAATGGATTAATTACAAAATAATGGGCCTAATATAGTGGAGCCCATCATGGGATGGGAATTAAAAATCTCAAATTCATATTTAATTAATTAGTAATTAGTCAAAGGCTAGGATAAGTACTAAATAACTTGTATTTATCTAAAACAAGAGTCCTTACCTCAACCTAAACTATTGGCCATATAAATTGGACCTCTCCCCTATCCTATTGGGTAGATATAGGCAAGAAAAAGGGGATAAATAAGAAAAATTTGAGTTTAATGAAAATGAGGACTCTTAGAATGGTTAGGACTCTATCAACCATCAAAACACCCTAATTCGGTCCTATCAACCCACATTTGCATGCTGTGACCTTTGGGAGATGATGGAGAGGCGATTTGGGTCGAGAAGCTTGGAGGAGAAGGGTTGGAGCTTGGCTTTCTTCTTCTTTTTTTTGTCATCAAACTCTAATTTTCTTGTCAACGCAAAAAATGTAGTCAATCTCTCAACCCAAATTCATGTAAAAATTACCCTAGGTAAATATCATGATCCATTGCAAAAGCCCTCTAGTTTCGCTCTATTTCAATCTCCCATGAGGGAGAATTAATTCTTTGAAACCCTGTTAGATCCATATACCCAACCATTCATGTTTGTTTTCAAACTTCGTGCGTACTTGATCCCATGCCATGATAAAATTCTCATAAATACTACATCATGTTAGCTTTCAAACGCCCTTGATTTGCCTAATTTTCATCATGTATTCATCTCTAATTAATTCATTGAACCTTGACTGCACATGTTTAGGTCACTAAAATGTAACTTGATCAAAGCATGCCTAAACCTTGTCTATTTTCAAATTAATCATGCTTGTTGGTAGATCTATGTGTCTACTTTCGTTTAAAACTAGTTTTATGATTTTGGATCATCGTATGATTTTTTATAGAATTTAGAATGACCATGTATCAAAAAGGATTCGCCCTGGAAAAAAGGGAAAAGGGCTGGACCCTACCTGATATCGCGTCGGTGCGACCCGCTGCGATATCAGCGGGGTCGCGCCTGGCTATCGCGTCACGTCAAGAACGCGGCGGCCTAAGCCGCCGTGATTTCCACCCCTGGACCGGGCCAGACCGGCCGGTCCACATGATGCGCCAGGCCGCCTCGTCGGGATCTGAATCGCGACGGGCTCCCCCCGCGTTTTCGGTTTTCGGCCAGAACTTGATATTTGTAGTTATACCCCTATTCTATTTATTATATAACCCTTGTTTAAGCTAAATCATACACTATTAATCCTATTCTTTACCTGAATATTATTAATTGACATTAATTAAATAATTCTTAGTAATTAAAAGCCGTGAGCACGACTTATTATATTCTCAAGATTTCTTTGCACTTGCACACACATAATATTATTAATTGCCATTTGACCCTAATAAATTATTCAATAATATATCTGGTAATTAGCAAAATAAATAACTAAATTTCCCTATTTAATTAATCACATTTGTCTTTGTTTTATACGCATGTTTTGAATACAGTTATCGTTTTCCCTCGCCATCAAGCACTCGAGGCATGACGGACCCGTTTCCTACACACTTTCTCTTGACTTGGAACACCTCTCCATCGAGAATACTCTCGACTGGGCCAGGGACTCCTTGTCAAGGCCTCCGTAAGTCTTCTTAGCTTTGGCACACGTCCATTGCCGACGAGCAGGTTGTACCCTAAAACCCGTTACCCCTTAGGGATCAGTACGATCCATGGCCTTAGTATGTTCTCTCATTATCTTGTGATCATGCCGGACCATCTAGTCTGTGTACACAGCACGGCTAGTGGGCGGTGGTGATTTCTACCGGACTGTCGGCCCACGAGGGTGTGCCGTGCAACTGTGCCTATCATTGTTTCTCGTGTTTTTACGATATTGTCCCTATCCCATCTACAGTCTCTTTACTCTCATCTGTTCACGTTCTCTCTACTCTCTCATCTCATTCGTCTATTACTCTCATCTATTTCTTGGTACTCTATTGGCCATTCGTGTGATTGTCTAAGATAAGGAAATGACTATGCCAGCGTAATGGGGCCCGATCTGGTCCTGGGAGGAGCGCCCAAAAAGTGTTAGTGCCCATGGGAGTTAAAATGATCAAGGATATGTATGTCATACATCTAGTGCCAATTACTATCTAGATTAATCTATGACAATCAAAGTGCTATCTATACCAGTGCAATCGTTATTGTCACTAGTGCACTGTTGTGCAACTTACATGTTATATCGTTACAAGGCCATTCTTTTATCGTTCTCGTTGTGCTATTTTCCCTGTGCCAGATGCTATTGTACTCTCGTTATCGTTACTTGATCTACATGACTATTCTCTCTAATTACTCTGCCATTAATACATTAATCATTTAAACCATGCTTGTATTCATGAGATATTAAGTCCTACTGGGTGTTATTCGCTCATCATGCGTGTTTATTTAATGTGTTTCAGGTGAGTCGGATGATGACCACACTCACGAGGATGGGACTGAGGAGGATGCTCAGGAGTGACCATTTTCAGCAGCCATTTGATTTAGTAGATAGTTAGTATAGAATGAGTCAGATAGTCCTTATGTATTAGTTTGGTTTTTCAATAAAGTACTCTGGGCCCTAGTTTTGACTCTGATACGTTGATGTATAGTTAGTCCATGAAGTTGGTGAATTATTAGTGGATGTAATGATATTTGGTGGATTATTAATGAAATTGGAGGTTATTTGTTATTTTTTCAATTGAGCAATGGTTTGTTATTTATTTCTCGCTCTGTACTATTTGATAACTGTAAACCCGCTCCGATATTCTACGTCAGGGTGTTACAGCCTTTGTGCGCCATTCTGGTACTGAAGATTCAACTTCCTTCCTCTTACCTCCACGACGGGGTTGCATCTTCGGAGCCATAAGCAGATGGATAGAGTATCGGAGAAGGAAGAAGATATAGTTGCAGAAAGAGGGTTTTCGGAGAATGTTTGAGAGGGATGAGGTAGGAAGTTCAAAAACTGCTTTTAGAGTCGAGTTTATCGAAGAGACGCGACGCTTGATACGTCAACCTGCCCTAGGAAATGCAGAGAACCTGCAGAACAATGAAACATATCATGTTCCAACGACATGAGATAGAATAGTGTCGACTCTAATGTGAAGAGTGTCGACTCTAAGAGATTGAGATCAAGACCAAATTTGGAAAATTTTGAAAAGATAACAAATCACCATGATACACTAAACTTCTAGGAAATCTTGAGAGTGTTAATAGCATTTATGCTCTTTTCTCTCCTTTTCTCATTATTAGTTAGATTAATGGTTTGAAAATTACAAACTTTAGTTTAACCATTAAAAACGTTGAATTATTCATGAGAATAAATAACAGAAGAGAAAATGATCCTTCAGGTAGAGAATTTGCAATAATATGAAACCACTTACTCAGGACATGTAAAAAGGTAATCTTGGAAAGATGACAAGGCAAGCTAAGATACATTGAATTAAAAATATCTAGCTTGAATTTTTCAGAACTTTTGAATATTTCCATTATCATTTCATTTTTTTTAATTACCACAAATGAGCAATCTGATTTCCCTTCTTTTTCATACAAGAGCCCATGCTTTTTACACACTAGAGCACCTGATTACTTATGTAGGGTAATCATTTTGTTTCAGGGAAAGTGTGCATCTTTTCATGTGAGGATACATGTTGATTAGATACCAGAATCCCCAGTTACTCATATTACACAAGCAAAATTTTAACATCCATGAACAAAATTAACTAGCTCATCATGACATATGATAAATCCACTGATTTTATCAGTGGTTTGCAGTTTCACATAGCATAGTCATTGTTCTTCCATTTGAAAGACTTTTGACTATTGAAAGTTCATGAGAATTTTTCTGAATTAAGAAGTTTTTTCAAGACAAGGTATTTCAGATGCTTTGAAAACCTGACCAGAGAAACCAAATTACATGAAGATTTTTAGAGTTTGATAAAATGCAATTCTCACATGATGAATTAGTTTCTGCACTGTTATTTAACCTTTTGAACTTTTCAGAGACTTTTAAAAGTTAAACTAGACATTGATAATTCGCAAACCACAATCTTTTACTTTTGAGATAGAGGAGTTTAAAAATGAGTATAAATGAATTTAACTCCCCCGAGAAATTGCATAGAAATTCAGCTTTTCATAATGAAATTACTCCCCCTCAACAATTACATAAAAGACCCTTAGTACTTGGCGGAGACATATACTCAATGCATAGTGAAAGATTTCAGACAAGCTTAACTTGTCCTTCTTCAAGTCACCATCTGATATACTAAATGGGCCAATGCAAAGTGAGAAGCAATAATTATTTGCTAGAAGAAGGAAAATTTATTTACAAAAAGGGAAGTGAAGGTGTATGAAGTGAAAAGAATGGCAAAAGGCTTGGAGTGAAACAGATAGTGTCGACTCTCTTGTCGAAAGAGTCGACCTAAGTCTGAACAGTCAACATAGAAAAATTGAGATGTTTCTTCTTCACAGACAACACAAGAACTGAGCACATTTTATCCAACTCATCTGACCAACTGATCCACTAAGCATAAGCTTTCAACCAATTTCTATCCTAATAATTTGTCAGAAATCATCAAGAAGATTTAACAACTGGCAGCAAGAATTTTATCACACCACAAACAATTACTCAGGCAAGCATTCACAGTAAGTTTCAAAAACAATCAATCATGAATCAAGCAAGCAAAGGCCAAGTTCTCTTCTTAATTAAGAATATCTTTCATTGCACAAAGATTTAGTGAAGATATCAGCAATTGTTTTGAAGTTTCAACAAAGTGCAATTCAAAAGAATTTTTGCTTACTTCATCTCTTAAAAAGTGATGTCTGATTTCTCTGTGCTTTGTCCTAGAGTGCTGGATATGATTTTAGCCAAACTAATTGCACTAGTGTTATCACACAAAATTGGGACACATCCAAGATCTACTTGGTAGTCTTGGAGTTGATGTTTAATCCATAGCACTTGAGTGCCACAACTCCCCGCAGCAACATACTCTGCTTCTGCGGTAGAGAGAGCAACCGAGTGTTGTTTCTTGGAAGTCCAAGAGACTAAACACCCTCCCAAAAATGGCAATAGCCACTAGTACTCTTTTTGTCCAACTTACATCCAACATAATTGCATCTGAGTAAGAAATTAAGTTAAACTCACTAGATGCAGGATACCACAATCCTAGCTCATGAGTTTTTGCAAGGTATCTGAAAATTCTTTTTTCAGCACTCATGTGGGATTCTCTAAGACTAGCCTGAAATCTAGCACACATGCACACTGAGATTTGTATGTCTGGTCTAGATGTTGTTAAATAGAGCAAGGATCCGATCATACCTTTGTAAATTTTTGGATCTACATGGTTACCTTTCAAATCAGCATCCAAACTTACAGTGGTGCTCATTGGAGTTGTCATGGCTTTGGTATTTTCCATCTTGTATTTTTTTCAGCAAATCTTGAATGTATTTTGACTGATTTATAAAGGTTACTTCCTTTGTTTGAACAACTTGCAATCCAAGAAAGAATTTGAGTTCTCCCATTAAACTCATTTCAAATTCATTAGTCATTAATTCAGTAAATTCCTTACACAATGAGGATTTTGTTGAACCAAAGATAATGTCATCAACATAAATATTGACCAGCAAGATATCCTTTCCTTGAATTTTTACAAAGAGTGTTTGATCTACCTTACCTCTGAATACCCTTTACCTGTAAGGAATGAGCTCAACCGATCATACCAATCCCGGGGAGCTTGCTTCAGACCATATAAAGCTTTGTCCAATTTAAACACATGATAAGAAGGTTAGTGTAACGGCCCTAGATATTTATACCCAATAAGGGTCCATATCCAGATCCGTCTCCCGTGAACGGACCGAAGTCTCGCAAGGGATAGCTCGAACACGTGTCCAGGAAGAATATAAAAGACAAACCACAATAGTAAGAGACACAAGAAAGGATATGTGCTCATATCTGCATATACAATTTTACAACTGTCCCATTATATTATTACATGCCCAAATTAAAAAGAGTACAACTACCTGGGGCCGAGGGAGCACACCTCACATAACTGTACTAACACTACTGCTGGTGGTACAAGTCTGTCACGACACCTCCACGAGCCACACCAACGGTAAACCCTGAAAAGAACTGTAAGGGAGTGAGCCTCAACAAGTCACTGGCTCAGTAGGGAACCACCCAAAACCACACACAACACAGGAGAACCTCAACCCCAACGGGTCTCACTGGCAACACCGGAAACCAAATCACATCATGCTCACAACAAAGCATAATTAACAATACTAAACAAAATTAACTCAGTTGTTGTAAATCTCGGAAAGACGAAGAGACAATAGCACCATTAGTCCACTCAATAACTGTAAAGCCTAGGCCACAAGCCTCACAGGCACACCATCCCAATAGCTGGTCGCCTAAGCTGTAAGCCACACAGGCAAAGCATTGCCTAAGCTACTAGCTTCACTGGAAAGCCTCTAAACATGCGAGTAACAGGATTGCTAACCAAGAGCTAATCCTTCATACCCTTAAATCATGATGTATCAGATGTCACACTTAAGAAACAGGACTGGCTATCACGATGCTAATCCATCGCGTACTAAACCTTATTCGGAAACTACCCAAAGAAGGTAAAACACAACAAGTGGAAGGTTTCACGCATGACCTCCACTTCACCACCTAAAAAGGCTAGTACTCAACGTACTACGAGAAATTAATACCCACAAAATGTACAAGTACCTACCACCATGAGGTACCACCACTGAAACACAAACATACTGTGCCACCACCTGGGCACATCATACATAACCAATCAAACCACAACTAGTGAGTCTCCGCTCACCAACCACAACGACAACCATGCCAACACCATGGCACACATCAACGGGTAAAACTACAACTAACACACGTTATAGCCAATAGCAAAGCACGAGCCAGAAAGCACGACGCCACCACACGGAACAGACTACTGGTTCATGACGCCAGTATCCAACCCAGACAACACAGCACAAGAATTACCTCTCAGTCTCGCAGTCACGGACATAAGGTCCAACTGCAACTCCACAACACAAGTAAAGTCAAAGAACTGTGGAGACCAACCAAACCACCAAAACCTACAGGGTACACACCCTGCAGGCCATGCCTGGTACCTTTAGAGACTCTGGCCTGAGCTCTCTAAAGTGAGGCACTGGTAACAGGACTAGTCAGGGCCCAGTACGTCTACTGATGTTCGTAACCCCAACTACGAGCGCGCTACAAGTGACTAACATAAACTCTCACAAGTCACTGTCCCACTGCCATCTTTCCCTCAGCCGGACGACAACTCTCCGAGAGTGAGGGTGTCTAGGAAGACGACAAGACCTCGACGGTACCACTGCATCGGGACAAGCCTCGAGCACACTCACGTGCCTGGCTCTCCTAGGAACCTAGGGCACCCAACTGAAGAGGCATTCCGGAATAGGCGCCGGACCACCAACTCAGCAGTGCACAAACCACGATATATACTTATATATTCTTTATTACAAAACACAGTACAAATATCAAGAATAGCTTAACCTCGGTCACCCTGTGATCTACAAACTACCTCACACCAATACACATGTAAACACAATAACCATTTACAACTGGCCTATCATTGGTCATCACATGACTCCCTGCCACATACAAACCATATATACTAGCTATACATTAACTCTTAACCTTACTACATTACATTAATTAAACCATCTCTATTAGTCCACAAAGGACATTACAATACTGAGGCTAGGTTCACACTTGAACCATCATTGCCTAGCCATTACTATACTATGTGCCATGCACATATTCATATTACGTAAACACACGCGAACTATTTAAATGACATGTTTTAGAGGGTTACAGGTGCCAATGCACCTCACACCACGATAACACCACACCGATTATGTAAACCACCTACTAACCATGTGGGCAACCTGCTCACAGAGTTTCACGGGTGTCAATGCACCTCTTACCAAAACCATGCATGTTAAACATCGATAATCGGATAACCATAACACGAAAAGCATGCAAAGTAGAATCCTCGGCTGTGATCGCGACATAGGCCATGACCGCCTTCTGATCGCGATGCGACGATATGTCGCGATAAGAAACCCTGTCGCGACGGGTCGGCCTGTCGCGATCTGGTCGCGACAGCAGGATCCGTCACCTTGTCAGGCGAAAACCCTAATCCGAGAACCATCTCCAGATTTCCATGCAAACCACCCTAAATCCCGTTTCAACCAAGTTTTCATGCTCATTTCACCTCCTAGACATGGTATCTACTATTTTTAAAGTAATAAACAAACCGATATGCAATCCACGTAACAAATCAAGGTAGAACTCCCTACCTTCATGAAGAACGCGCAAACCAGCTACGACACGATGTCTCCCCTGCTCCATGCGATGTCCCCATGTTGAGAGCGCGTCGAACACCACACTGGAACGCCAAATCGCCCGCAGCAGCTCCTCCCCTGGTCGAGCGGAGCTTGTGAAAGCTCTGTTCGGCCAGCCTGCTTAAAAACTCCAACGCGGTTGGGATCGCGACGTACCTTCCCATCGCGACCTTGTCGCAACCGATTAGGGCGTCGCCTTCCCATTCCCGACGTTAGCAAACCCCACTCCATGCGCGACACGCGGCGCACATGCAGACGTCGACCCCAGCAGCGGCAACCAGAATGCGACCCCTACTGCCGTCGCGTTCAGAACGCGACCTACACCCTCGTCGCGTTCACCTCTAGTGAACCAACGGGCACGGGCTAACCTGCAGGCCCACTAAGCTCCACACAGCGTGCGGAAACCACAACCAAGGCCCAATGACCCCATATTGGTCATGAGCACCATACCAAAACCAGTAAATGCAGATCCGAACTACCACTAATCAATAATCTACGAAGATCCGAAAAACGCACTACGTTACATTACTATCACCTAAAAAGGAATGTCGTCCTCGACATTCAAAACGAGCGACAAAACCACACTATCACCTAAAAAGAAACAAAGCCATATGCAGAGCTTCCTCTGCATCTTTCTTCCAAGCTTGCTCATTCTCATACTTGCTCTGCCTTCCCTTTCTTTTTAATTTATTCCGTAATTACTTTATTCTCTGAATTTGTTTTACCATTCTTTACCTTTCAACCATAGACAATTCTATCCTGCTATTAGCGCTTTATCTCCTTGGACTGAACCTACTTTCATATTTTTGAGCAATTTTACTTAGCCGAAAGCTCTTTATTTACTTGGCTCGATCTATTTCCACATTTTTCCTAGTTATGCTTGCAACCTTTCTTTCTGGGCCATTTTCTTGCTTAAATCCTTTCACTTTACACTATTTAAAATTTCAAATTTCCTGATGTTATTTCACTATTTATTTATCACCACTAACCATCATTTGGCTCAATTGCGCACAAAACTTTAAATTTTCCTTCAATTACTTAAACTTCATATAATTATGAATATTAAATCTTCCACGCTTCCACTGCGCTACTCTGATCATACTAAACCTTTCACCAAATATTTCATGAATTCTGGATTCCCTTAATCATTAATAACCTATCTCACTTCAAATTATACTTTCTAACTAACTTTACATTTCTCTTATCATACATCAATATCACTTAATTGACTCCACTCATATTCTATCTTCTGCTATAATGTTTCACACTAAATTCTAAATCTTGGCATATATCAATATTGATATACTTTTCCCTTATATATATATTCTTTGCTTTAAACAATATTCTCTAATTGATTTAACAACCCAATTCATATCTTTTCACATCTTCCATTCTCATTGCTACACATACTCGAAAATTCACCGTTACCTTTATTCAAGCCTTGCTCAATTATATGACATCAAATTTCGAAATTTCTTTACCATTAAACCGATTATATTGCTCCCCCCTTTTTCTATTCCCCTTCACTATACCTTAATCTGCTCACTACTCCTTAACTGACTTATTATAACTTTACTTCAAATTCTAGAAATATTCTTATAACAAAATTTATTTATTCATCCAAATCACCTTACTGCATATCATTACGCAATTTCTTATTGCACATTTCCTGAATCATTTAATTATCACTATTCAATAATCTACCATATTCTTTTTCTTCACCTATTCATTAATACCAAACTTTATCTTTACTATCAATAACATAACACTATTTCTACAAAATATTCTCTTAGCTATTTACTAGCTGACTAATTTCCAGGTGCCATTTATGCTATAATCTTTCTTACTTTCCACCATCACTATAAACTAAAATTATTTCTTTAAAACACAATGATTTATTCTACTTGATTTCTTTATTCCACATTACTAATTTACCACCAAATACAAACATTTTCACTGTTACAGCTCATTTACAAATATCCATTCATAATCCACTTTACTATTCCCCATTACTTTTCAATGGACTTAACCTTGTCCATTCTAACTTACATAGCTTCAACTTACTTTAATTATTTAGTTTTAACTTCAATTTGCCTCTGACACCAATTTCCCTTCTCTGCTTCCGCAATCTATACACAAATGCTGGCACCACTACTCTTATCTTTAACACTGCAACAACCTTATAAAAATCTTTCTGCGAAATCTTTATCCACTATCTTTTATAACAAACATCTTTCTCTTATAAAATTCTTGAAAAAATCTGACTTCCCACTGCTCTTTTACTCTCTCTTTAACCAACCGGTCACCTTTACATCCACTTACATGAGTTTCTACATCAAACTTTTTATTATCCTTATTATTCATATCAACACTACCCTTAAATTCGTTACTGCAATTATTTCTAATCATAAATCACACTTAAGAATCATCTTGATCACTGCTCCTCAACTTACCAGCCTTTCATCCCAAGCTAGACTACCTCACTTGATCATTTCAAACCTAACATGCCATTAATCATACTATTATCCAAGCACTTCTTAACTTTATTAACATAAATCTCAAATACAATGGCTATCTCTGCTACAATTTTCAACCACAATTCACCCATTAACAGTTCTATTCACAAAGCCCTATTTCTCATCATAATACAATTCCCTCTATTATTCCATCACATCACTACTTTATACATTTCTCTACCAACTCTGATCTTGAATGAAACACTTTTTACTAAATTTCATAACTGAATTCACTAATGTTTCAATTTCTATGATAAAGAATCTTTAATCAACCATACTTTAACCACAATCTAATAATCACTCATACTACACCACCAATCATATCTTCTATTACCCACAACTACTGATCTAACCAACTATACATACAATGCATTATACCAAAACTCATATGGAAACCGTATTAAAAGCACAGGAAACTACAGACTTACTACCAGCAGTGGACATTAAATCATGTATTGGGACATTGTAATCTTAATGTCTTTTCATATTCTAACTGGACAATTGCTCTGATACCAATTGTAACGGCCCTGGATATTTATACCCAATAAGGGTCCATATCCAGATCCGTCTCCGCGAACGGACCGAAGTCTCGCAAGGGATAGCTCGAACAGGTGTCCAGGAAGAATATAAAAGACAAACCACAACAGTAAGAGACACAAGAAAGGATATGTGCTCATATCTGCATATACAATTTTACAACTGTCCCATTACATTATTACATGCCCAAATTAAAAAGAGTACAACTACCTGGGGCCGAGAGGAGCACAACCTCACATAACTGTACTACACTACTGCTGGTGGTACAATCTGTCACGACACCTCCACAAACCACACCAACAGTAAACCCTGAAAAGAACTGTAAGGGAGTGAGCCTCAACAAGTCACTGGCTCAGTAGGGAACCACCCAAAACCGCACACAACGCAGGAGAACCTCAACCCCAACGGGTCTCACTGGCAACACCGAAAACCAAACCACATCATGCTCACAACAAAGCATAATTAACAATACTAAACATAATTAACTCAGTTGCTGAAATCTGGAAAGACGAAGAGACAATAGCACCATTAGTCCACTCAATAACTGTAAAGCCTAGGCTACAAGCCTCACAGGTACACCATCCCAATAGCTGGTCGCCTAAGCTGTAAGCCACACAGGCAAAGCATTGCCTAAGCTACTAGCTTCACTGGCAAGCCTCTAAACATGTGAGTAACAGGATTGCTAACCAAGAGTTAATCCTTCATACCCTTAAATCACGATGTATCGGATGTCACACTTAAGAAACATGACTGGCTATCACGATGCCAATCCATCACGTAGTAAACCTTATTCGGAAACTACCCAAAGAAGGGTAAAACACAACAAGTGGAAGGTTTCACCGCATGAACTCCACTTCACCACCTGTAAAGGCTAGTACTCAGTGTCCTACGAGAAACTAGTACCCACAAAAGGTACAAGTACCTACCACCACGAGGTACCACCACTGAAACACAAACACAACTGTGCCACCACCTGGGCACATCATACATAACCAGTCAAACCACAACTAGTGAGTCTCCACTCACCAACCACAACGACAACCGTGCCAACACCATGGCACACATCAACGGGTAAAACTACAACTAACACACGCTATAGCCAATAGCAAAGCACGAGCCGAAAAGCACGACACCACCACACGGAACAGACTACTGGTTCATGACGCCAGTATCCAACTCGGACAACACAGCACAAGAACTAACTCTCAGTCTCGCAATCACGGACGTAAGGTCCAACTGCAGCTCCACAACACAAGCAAAGTCAAAGAACTGTGGAGACCAACCAAACCACCACAACCTATAGGTCACACACCCTGCAGGACCATGCCTGCACCTTTAGAGACTCTGGCCTGAGCTCTCTAAAGTGAGGCACTGATAACAGGACTAGCCAGGGCCTAGTACATCTACTGGTGTCCGTAACCCCTAACTATGAGCGCGCTACAAGTGACTAACACAAACTCTCACAAGTCACTGTCCCACTGTCATCTTTCCCTCAGCCGGACTACAACTCTCCCAGAGAGTGAGGGTGTCCAGGAAGATGATAAGACCTCGACGGTACCACTGCACCGGGACAAGCCCCGAGCACACTCGCGTGCCTGGCTCTCCTAGGAACCTTGGGCACCCAACTGAAGAGGCATTCCGGAATAGGCGCCGGACCACCAAACTCAGCAGTGCATAAAACCACGATATATACTTATATATTCTTTATTACAAACCACAGTACAAATATCAAGAATAGCTTAACCTCGGTCACCCTATGATCTACAAATTACCTCACACCAATACACATGTAAACCATGATAACCATTTACAAACTGGCCTATCATTGGTCATCACATGACCTCCCTGCCACATACAACCATATATACTAGCTATACATTAACTCTTAACCTTACTTACATTACATTAATTAAACCATCTCTATTAGTCCACAAAGGACGTTACAAGACTGAGGCTAGGTTCACACTTGAACCATCATTGCCTAGCCATTACTATACTATGTGCCATGCACATATTCATATTACGTACACACGCAAACTATTTAAATGACATGTTTTAGAGGTGTTACAGGTGCTAATGCACCTCACACCACGATAACACCACACCGATTATGTAAACCACCTACTAACCATGTGGGCAACCTACTCACAGAGTTTCACGGGTGTCAATGCACCTCTTATCAAAACCATGCATGTTAAACATCGATAATCGGATAACCATAACACGAAAAGCATGCAAAGCAGAATCCTCGGATGTGACCGCGACAGAGGCCATGACCGCCTTCTGACCGCGACGCCACGATATGTCGCGATAAGAAACCCTGTCGCGACGGGTCGGCCTGTCGCGATCTGGTCGCGACAGCAGGATCCGTCGCCTTCTCAAGCGAAAACCCTAATCCAGGAACCATCTCTGGATTTTCCATGCAAACCACCCTAAATCCCATTTCAACTCGGTTTTCATGCTCATTTCACCACCTAGACATGGTATCTACTATTTTTAAAGCAATAAACAAACCAATATGCAATCCACGTAACAAATCAAGGTAGAACTCCCTACCTTCATGAAGAACGTGCAAAGCAGCTACGGCACGACGTCTCCCTTGCTCCATGCGATGTCCCCGCATTGAGAGCGCATCGAACACCACGCTGGAATGCCAATCATCGCAGCAGCTCCTCCTCTGGTCGAGTAGAGCTTGTGAAAGCTCTGTTCGGCCAGCCTGCTTAAAATCGCATAGCGGTTGGGATCGCAATGTACCTTCCCGTCGTGACCTTGTCGCGACCGATTAGGGCATCGCCTTCCCATTCCCGACGTCAGAAAACCCCACTCCATGCGCGACACGCAGCGCACATGCAGACGTCGACCCCAACGGCAGCAACCAGAACGCGACCCCTACTGCCGTCGCGTTCAGAACGCGACCTACACCCTCGTCGCGTTCACCTCCAGTGAACCAACGGGCACCACGGTCTAACCTGCCGGCCCACTAAGCTCCACACAGCGTGCGAAACCACAACCAAGGCCCAATGACCCCATATTGGTCATGAGCACCATACCAAAACCAGTAAACGCAGATCTGAACTACCACTAATCAGTAATCCGCGAAGATCCAAAAAACGCGCTACGTTACAGTTAGTGCATTCAAAACTAGGAGGTTGTTCAACATAACTTCCTCCTTAATCATACCATTCAAAAATGCACTTTTAACATCCATTTGCTGCAGTTTAATACCATGAGCACATGCAAAAGAAAGCAAAATTCGAATTGCTTCAAGCATAGCTACTGGAGTAAAAGACTCTTCAAAATCAATTCTAAATTCATGATTAAACCTTTTGCCACAAGCCTAGCCTTGTTTCTAATTACCTTTCCATCTTCACTGGTTTTGTTTCTAAAAACTCATTTAGTTCCAATAACTCCTTGAGTAGAAGGTCTTGGAACCAAATGCCAAACCCCCTATTTCTTTCAAACTGGTTTAATTCTTCTTGCATGGCATTAATCCAGAACACATGTTTTAGGGCATCTTCAATGTTTTTTGGTTCAACTTGTGAAACAAGAGCCATTTGATCGAATTCAGAAATAGTCTTAAAATGATCTTGCCCTAGGAGGGTCAAGTAAATTACCAATGACTTTCCTGAGGATGTTCTCTTAGCATTCTTATGTTCAGCTGATCTCTTTCTCTATCTGCATTTACCAACTCCTGTACCTCAAAGCCATCTAAATTTTTCTTTGTTGCTGTTTCCTTTTCTTCTTGGTCTTTAGTGTCATCTCTATCTAGAACTCTCCATCTTCTTTTTCACTGCACAATCAGCATCAAATTCATCAATGTAATATGAGGAGATTCTTCAACAATTTGATCTTTTACATTGAAGACTCTATAAGCTCTTGAATGATCGGAATAGCCAAGAAAGATCCCCAATCACTTTTAGGCTCAAATTTATCCAGGTCATATTTACTGTTAATCAAAATAAAGCATTTAGCACCAAACACTTTAAAATGAGCAATGGAGGTTTCTTACCTTTCAGTAATTCATAAGGAGTCTTTTTGCTAAGAAGCCTTACCATTGCACGATTATGATGTAACAAGAAGTGTTTATTATCTCTGCCCAGAATTTTCTTGGCAATCCACTCTCAATCACATTGTTCTTGCCATCTCCACAAGAGTTCGGTTTCTTCTTTCTACAACTCCATTTTGTTCTGGAGTTCTTGGTGATGAAAACTTGTGGGAAACTCCTTCTTTCCTGCAAAAATTTTTAAAATCAGTGTTTTCAAATTCACCACCATGATCAGACATACTTGAAATTATTTTAAATTTTCCTTCCTGAACAATTTTCTTATAAAACTTATGAAATTCTATGAAAGCATCACTTTTGTGAGCAAGAAAGAAAACCCAAGTAAATCTGGAGTAGTCATCAACAAGACATACCCAAATCTTTTTTCATTTATATTGTTTGTCCTTGTGGGTCTAAACAGATCCATGTGTATAAGCTCAAAGGGTTTAGTGGACTGACTTTTAGATCTACTTTTAAAGGATTTTCTCGTTTGCTCACCTTGTGTGCATGCTTAACAGTTTTTCAAATTTTGTTTGAAGGAAATTTCAGGTAAGTCTTAACCATGTTAAACTTTACCAACTTATGAAGCATGTTGTAGCTAGCATGACCTAGTCTACGATGCCACAAGCAAGCAAGATCATTTTTATTGGCAGCTAAACACAAGTTGGTGTTTTTAGGTTCATCAAGATCAACTATGTAGACATTGTTTATTCTTTTTCCAATGAATTTTACACATTCAGAGTTAGGTTAAAAAATTGTACAGCCAAGAGAGTAAAAAATTACCTTGTAACCCTTGTCACACAGTTGCTTATACTCAGGAGATTGTACTCTAATCCTTCCACCAGAAGAACACCATCATCAATTAAGTTGGAAAGATTTCTACCTACCTTACCTGAACCAACAATCTTACCTTTATTACTTCCTCCAAAGGTAACATGTCCAACCTTCTTTTCAGACAAAAGACAAAATTTGCTTCAGTCATATGTCTTAAACAACCACTATCTAGGTACCACATGTTGTTCTTGGATGTAAGACATACCTGCACACACAATCAAAGAAAATTTTTTTGGAACCCAAGTACATTTGGTCCCACCATACCACCCAGATCAAGAACATAGGAAAACAAATTCTTTGGAATCCAAATTTGTTTCTTCACTGTGGAATTGCTTTTGTTCTTAAATTCATGTTGGTTTTTTTTTGCTATTTTCATGTGTTTTTGGAACATTTTCATTCATGAATTTTCTACCAACTTTTTATCAACATTTTTAGAATAAGACCAGAACCTGGTTTGACTCCTAAGTCTTTTAGGGTATCTGGTTCTGTCAAATCCAGCAACATTATAGACTTGTGTCGACACTCTGTAGGGATAGTGTCGACCTACATGATTCCATTCTGGCCTGTTTTGAACATTTATGTGAGTAGGTCTTGATCTGCTATATGCCCACCTGGTGTGAGACCAAACTCGTGATCGTGTTGGCCTATCATAAGTCGATTTTCCCAAATTTTGTGATTCTATGTATGATTGTGTCGACCTATCATAAACACAGTGTCGACCTTTCCAGACATATGATTCAGATTTTTGTTCCTTTGAAACAATGATTCCTTTCCAGCATTTGTTTTATTCTTTTTATTCAATCTTTCATTGCAAGAAGTTTTTGTTGTTTCTCCCTTTTTAGATTCTTGTTTATCTTTCCCATTCACTTGTCTTGTTGAAGTGGAAGCTTCTAAGTTTTTGAAGAGGTGAATGTGATGGTTTTTAGTCCTACCTCTTTCTTCTTTGAGGGATTAAATCCCACCCCTCTTTGTTGAAGTTTACTTTTATTCCTAGTAAAGCTTCAAGATTATTTTTACCACTTACAAATCTTTCCAAAGCTTCCCGTCTTTTTGTACTTCTTTTTGCAGAATTTCAAGTTCTTTTTTCATTTCAAAATTGACACTATTTAAGACAACATTCTTCTCGACTGTAAGAGCCATTTCATTGATACATTCAACATTTTAGACTTTTAGTTCATTTACAGCTTCTTTTAGAGCATTAACATCTTGAATGAGTTCTTTTTCTTTCTCTTCAGTTGAAGTGTCTTGAACAAGATGATTTATTTTTTTTGAGCATTTTATTTTCCTTTTTGAGTTCATCATATTGGTCCAACAGTTCAAAGTAAACATGCTCCCAGTCATCCAAGGTGAAATCCTTGAAAGGAGAACTTACCTCTTCTTCTTCTCCTTCTTCTTCTCTGGCCATCAACACACCTTTGATTGTGTATCTTCAGCGTCGGAACTTTCTTCTTCTCATCTTCTTCTTCTTCACTCCAAGTTCCAACCATGGCCTTCTGTTTGTTTTTTATCCATCTTGGTTGTGTTTTCTTCTGAATTTCAGGACATTCAGATTTCACATTCCTAGTTTCCTACAGTTATAACAAACAATTCTATCATATTTCTTATTTGTATTCAATTTGGGTTTTGAAAAATTATTTGGTTGATGTTTCTTTTTCAGAAAACCCTTACCTTCTTTTCTCAGGTATTTTCTGAACTTTCTAGTTATCAAAGCAAACTCACTTGAATCATCTTCAGATGTAGATGATTCACTTTCTTCAGTAGCCTCTTTTGTACTAGGACTTGCTTTGAGAGCAAGAGGCTTCTTCTTCTTCACGTCTTCTTCATTTTGTTTCAATCCCAACTCATAGGTCATTAAAGAACCTATCAATTCATCTACAGTGGTTGTGGATAAATTTCTAGACTCTTCAATTACTGTGGCTTTAGTGTGCCATATGGGTGTCAGGGATCTGAGAATTTTTCTGACCAGTTCTTTCTCAGTGTAGACTTTACCTAAGTTCTTTAGTCCATTTGTTAACAAGGTCAAGCTACCATACATTTCAAAGATAGTTTCATCATGCTTCATCTTAAAAGCCTCATATTCAGAAACTAACATATTAGCTTTAGTTTCTTTTACCTCATATGTGCCTTCATAAATTACCATGAGGCGATTCCAGATCTCTTTTGCACTTGAGCATGATGACACTCTTGAGAACGCAGTTGGATGCAGTGAACACTGCATTATGTTCATCGCACTTCAGTTAGCATTTGATTTTTTGATCTCTTCCGGAGTCCACTGCTCTTCATCCTCGGACAGCTCATAAGGTCCATTACTCACCACCTTCCATATCAGATGGTCTTGTGCTCACAAGAAACTTGCATACGAGTTTTCCAGTATGCATAATTAGTACCATCGAATAAGGTTGTTTGTGTACAGAGTGACCCTCAGCAATATAACCCCTAGATTCCACAATACACAAATCTCTCCTGGTTGTGGAACCAAATAAATTGGAGAACCAGGCTCCGATAACACGTGTTAAGTGTAGAATGATTATCTAGAGGGGGTGGGTGAATAGAATCTTCAAAATTATATGCCAATTTGAAAATTAGAATCAGTAAGATTAGAAAGCAGATTCAGTGAATGACTCACGACGCAGTGAAACACAAACCACACAAGAGAGAGCAAAATTTTTAAGGTGGTTCGGCTCCATGAGGAGACCTACGTTCCTCACCAAATAAGTGAGGCTCCACTACGAGGACAAATATGTGAGACTCTCACACAACTGCTGATTCACAGCTTCTTCACATCCGCTGACTCACAGCTTGAACAACCTGCTGATTCACAACTTCAAGATTTGATACAAATCTAACAATCCAATCACAACACGTGAAGGATCAACTCAGTCTACTTCACAAAGAAGCATACGACAAATCAGAGTAATATTAAGAAGAAATAAAAAAGAATTGAAATAGACAGACGTCAGAAAAAGTTTAGAGTTAATCAAACACTCGGCTGAAGAACTTGATCTGGCTTGAGGAATTCTTTAGCTTGAACTTAAACTTTTCTTTAGACGAATTCTTCTTCTAATTGCAGCACAAGGTTCACACGCATCAGAGTTGAAGAAGTATTTTGATCTCCTGTTCCCAATGTTCAGTAGCAATTCTTCGAAGTAGCAAATTGGCTTGATCCAGCAGCACCTTCTTTGGATCTGAACACCAAGCTGAAGCTGCCTGCTCTTGTTGAACACAGAACTCTGCTCTCTACAATTTTTTGCGCTCACCGATCTCACTTTTTCAAACTGTGCGTGATTCCTCCAACGAACTGGGACACTTCGCCTCTTTTGATCTGATTGCTCGGGATCTTCTGCAGTGGGCCCCTCAATAGATTCCCACTACTTGGGAGATTCCTTTTGCTGCCAAGGGATGGTATCTTCCATAAACAAGTGACGTGTACCCGAAATACCAATCGATGGACCTAGGGTCACATGCCCATTACTTATGAGATGGTGGCTACTCTGTTGAATGATTCTAAGTGTCGTAGTGTTGACACATCCAAGATGTAGTGTTGACACACACATACTTTAGGTACAGCATGAGTCCCAGAACACTAAGTCATAGTGTCTACCTAACCACTTCATAGTGTCAACCTTATCTGCCAAAAGAGAACATGTTCTTCCTTTAGAGTCAACCTATTAGACAGATAGAGTCAACCTCATCCCCACTTCTCTTCACAGGACGCCTGAAAGCCTGACTAGTGTCGACCTGATTCACACTTGGTGTCGACCTTATCTAATGCTTCTCTTCAGTGCAACACAGGAAAACCACTAGTGTCGACCTGTTCTCCAAGTAGTGTCAACCTGATCTAATTATTTCTTCTCAACGCAACCCAGAAGAATCACTAGTGTTGACCTGTTATATGAATAGTGTCGACCTTGTCTGATTACTTCTCCTCTACGTAACACTGAAGAACCACTAGTGTCGACCTGATCCTTAAGTAGTGTCGACCTTATAGACAATGCCAACTTTTTCACTTGATGCAAATGAGTTGTTCATGTGATAAAAATGCCATGTGTCAGATATTTATGGCTTTTTACTTAATTTATGACATCATCAAAACTAGGGACACAACAGGACCAGCACAACAAAGACATGGTTCCCCTCATGGTCTGGGGGGCAGCGAAGATCTCTGACTGCCTGAGCAACATATTGGCGGAGAAGACCGAGAAGTATTTGACGGAGGCCCAGCTCGTCAAGCATGGGCTCAGCCGAGCATGGACTAAGTGATCTTAGTCCTTTTGATTTGTTGAGGAGCCGCTCCCCTAACTCTTTCTCCTTGTGCAGGTGCCGAAGAGCTGGTTGCGGCCGTGATGAGGAGGATATGACCCTATATGCCGAGCAGATCACCATCACTTCATACGTGGCGATCGTGGCGAGGGTCCACCCCTGGCCGTTTCTACGATGAGCCGCCCTGCCGAAGGGCAGGCTGCTGAGAAGAGGCCCTTGAAGATAAGTCTTCGGGGGGAGCCCAGACCCAAGGTGACGATGAGGGCCATGCAGCATGTGGCTGAGGAAGAGGCCGAGGAGGAAGAGGAGGAGGTCCCCCAACTTCAAGTCCAGAAGAAGAGGAAGCTGGGGAAGGAGGCCGAGCAGGCAAGGCTGCGGACAGCGATCGAGACGAGACCCTTGACCACCGAGGGGGTCATCTCCGAGTTGGGGCTGGTCGTGGTAAGAGACCATTTCGATGAAGGCTCCCCAGGGGAGCAAGCAAGGGTGTCTGTGCCCAGGGCCCGTCATGGGCCGAACAGAGGAGGAAGCGCAGTGGAGGCACCCAGTGTTGCGGTGGAGGCATCGAGCAGCATGGCGGCGGGCGAAGCCGTTGTCACGCAAAGGTCATCCCCCGAAGCGGCCGTAGGAGCGATGCACATGGAGGAAGCGTCCGGGAGACAACAGTCCTCATTCCTCACCCCACTGAAGCGGCTGCAGAAGGTCAACACAGACAGCAGCCATGGAGCGCGTGATGCCAAGCAGACGACTGAGGCTGAGGAGGCAGGACCTCGGGGGTCTCCTGCTGCTATGGAAGGTCGGGAGGCGGCGGCTGACTCGGGCGTCAGCAGCACAATTGGCGGAGAATATCTTGATGCCGCACCGACTATCGTCGCCTTCGACGATCACGCTGGGTCTGAAGAGGACTGAGCACATCTTTCTCAGGTGCTGAAGATGAAGTCCCCAGGGTGGCCTTCGGAGGCGACCCTGAAAGCTGCTCTGGAGCGTCTCCAGGGGAGTGCATCCAGGAACCTCCTCCTCTACCCTACCACTTCCCAGCTTGAAGTTCTGGCGCGGTGCCAGGGGCTAAGTCCGGAGAACACTCCCGAGCACTCGGAGGAGGTCCACTAGGAGGAGCACCGTGTGGATGAGGATGGCGCGATCGACGTGGAGGCACTGGTGGATGGCATCGCGCGGTCGCTGGGGGTGCTGAAGAGGCTTGCTCTACGGGCTCGGGACAACCAGCTGATGTGGGACATTAAGTTTGCATTCTGCGAGGAGCTTCAGGTGCAACACCAGATTTGAGAAGCCGAGCTACAGAAGAGGTGAAGAACCTCCAAATAGTGCTCCGTGCTTCTGAGCTGGACCTTTCCGTCGCTCAGGCGGAGAAGGAGGCGCTCACCAAAGTTCTGTCCGAGGCCGAGGCCCATGGGGTGGCCGAAGCAAGTCGGGGCCTGACTTCAAGGAGGACTTGGAGCAATATGGCGCGACTTGTTAGCAAGAAAGCCTTGTAGCATTGTTATTTGACTTCCGGAAGCAGTGCGCCAATATAAAGAACGTGTTCGGGATCGTCGTCCACCCTCATAGTAGCAGGTCCTTGGCTGGAGTTCCTCTGCTAGTGGAAGGTTGTCAACTGGCGCAGGTAGAGTTTCTGGGTCTGCAACGGGCTGTTTGTCCCTCAGGGAGAGGACATAGCACCGTCGTGACTCACGTTGGCTACCGAGAACTTCATCTTCTAGTGGAGAGAAGAGGGTATTGCCTTGATCCGGCCAATTAGACCCCTGCCGAGGATGGCGTTGTACCCCAGCATGCTTCGAATGACAAAAAAATCCACCATCTTGGTCACACTCTTTGGTGCCATCCCAATGGTGATTGGGAGGCGTACTCGTCCCATGGGTTGAACCTAGACCCCAGAGAAGCCAAACAGAGGCGATTCTACTGGGGTGAGTTGGTCGGTCTTCAACCCCATCATTAAGAAGCAATCGTAAGCCAACACGTCAAGGGCGTTTCCATTATACACAAAAATCTGACACACAGTACAGTGATTGAGGTGGCCAAAATGACCAGTGCATCCGTGTGTGGAGTTGAAACTTCTACAAGGTCGTCGTCCGAGAAGGTTATGGCCTCCTCGGACTGTGTGCGTGTAGGATTAGAGGGATAAGGGCTTGGCCGAGGGGCCGGGAGCCTCTCCACCAAGTTCACCCGCCGAGCGTAGTCGCGTCGGCTCTGACTGCTCTCTCCGCCTACACCGAAACCTTCCGCGATCACGTTGATCTCTTGACCATTGGGCTCGTTGTTGATGGGCTGCACGGGGGCGCGTTCTCGGCGTCTCAAGCGGTATTCATTCCGGCGCACATAGCACCCTAAGTAGCCGCACTTGATCAAGGACTCGATTTCATCCTTAAGTTGGCGGCATTCAGAGGTGTCATGGCCGTGGTCGGGTTGAAAGCGACAATATTTGTCTAGGTTGCACCTGTGGGGATCAAAGCGCATCCTGGGTGGCCACTGAACATATTGCTCGCCCCGGATCTCGGCCAGGATCTGTTCGGGGGTCACCATGAGAGGATTGTATTCGACGAAGGGGCATGGTCGGTGCGGCGAGTCCCCATTGCACCGGCCCTTCTTCCAATCTCGGTCGGAACCATTGTTGAAAGGCCTCTTCTTATCCGCTTGGTCACCCTGCTCTACTCATTCGGTGGCTAGGATCTCTTCGCACGCGGCGTGGCACTGGGCAGTGGAGAGGAGCTCGACGAGGGTCGACGACTGTTGGACCCCGAGCGTCTTTTGTAGGAAGCCATCGCGAGTGTCCTGAATGAGGGCACTAGTGTCTAAAGGGACGTCGAGGCGTGGGATGCGAAGCGCCTCAATCTGGAACCGCTTGATGTACAGAAGGGAAGTCACTGTGCGCGATTGCGACCTTCCGCCTAGGAAGTTGTCCCGGAAGGACTTCTTTAGCTGGTAGAAGGAGGAGATGGAGCCTGCAGAGAGGGCTTCAAACCATGCCCACGCAGTCTCCTTCAGGGTGGCCAAGAAGGTCCGACACTTGGCTGTATCCGATGCTCCGTGGAACACCATGTGCGACTCAAACCCATGGATGTGATCTGCCGGGACAGAGGTGACGTTGTACGGTGCGATGGTAGGCAGGGGCAGCTTCGGGGAGACTCGTGCCTCCAGGATCTCCGCGGTGAACGGGGAGCGAAAGTCCATGTCGTCGTCCCTAGAGTTCTACCCTCCGCCCTTTGAACCACAGCATCCATGCGGCACTCAAGGTCGGCTACGCAGCAGAGGCATCTGGACAACTCCCGATCGGAGTGCACTGATCCCTCGCACTGGGACCCGTGAGAGTTGGCGGTGACGATGGAGCGCAGTGGAGGTAGTACCACAGGGAACCAGTGGGGAGAGTCCTCTAGCCGTTCCGGGGTCCGGTGGCTCGACGGAGCTCTTCGCGAGCGCCGGGCCGACTCTTCACGTCGCTCTTGCCAAGCCGACGGAGCGAGGGGTCGCCGTCGCGATGACTCCGCTCGTTGCTCCGGGGGAGGAACGGGCAGAACTGGTTGTCCGGCCAGTTGAGCCTGGAGGCCTTGGTAGACCCCCTGAGCTGTTGCAGTTGGCCTCAGAGTTCTACTACCTCGTGGGCCGTCGCCGGGGTGCTGGCGACTAGTCCATTATCAATTGCTCCGCCGAGGGAAGCATTGTCGTTAGTCGGAGGGGGTTGATCGTGCGAGTCTGTGCACGACTGGCGAGACCGCGTCGCCCTATTGCTGGGGTTCTGGTGAGAGGATCGTCCGCGAGCCATGGTTGTTGTTGTTCCCATAGACGGTGCCAAAAGTGTGGATGGATTTTCCTGTTTGGGCCTGAGCCAAACATACCTCCACTAAGAGAAGAGAGAGAGGATGATCGTCGGTGCGGACGATGACTTGCAAAACCCAAAGAGGATCAGGGGGCCCAGTTGAAGAACGATGGGAACCCTCCGACGCCTAAGTCAGATGGGACTGCAGAAGGTAGGAAAGGAAGGTTTTTTGGTGTGTGCTTCGCACGTGGGCGAGCGTGTTGGGGATTTGTTGCGTACCTTTGCATGGAGATCACCTGTGCTTTTTATAGGTGAGGGAGATGAGAGTCTGGACAGGATCTTCCCCCATGATGATTGAGAGGATGCGTCGGTTCAGGTTCCCAGGCGAGGAGTTGTCCGTTGAGATGCCTGTTGGGATCCTTGACGGTTTAATGTTTATTGTGGGACTCGTGTCGCGCCGTCTCATTAACTGCCCGAGATGAGATTCATATTGTGCCACATCGATTGGCTTGCATTAATTAAACATCATTTTATTCTTATCTTAAACTACTTATTAAAGTTGGATATTTTATGTGTGCAAGACAAGGACACATGTCACCTTCCAGCTCTACAAAACCCTAAGTTTTAGGTACACGTGTCTCAAGGTACGAGGAGGGTTGTAGGCTATAAATATGCCCCTGTTTCCCATCTACCAGTGAGGCCATAGAGAAGAACTAGGAGCCGCCACCAAAAGAAGAGATGACCAACAGAAAGAAAGAAAGAGCAGATCTGAAGAAGAAGAAGAAAAGAAGAGAGAACAGTAGAGAGAGAAGTAGAGAAGGCATTGTTGCCAGAAGTTGCCAAGAAGAGCAATAACGAAAAATGTAGGAACATAAGAGAAGCAATAGTACAGAAAAGCAGAGACACTACGGGATGAGTCCAAGATGATCTTATCTGATCGGCATCCATTCAAGCTCTCAGCAGATCTCCATCAAAGAACATCCAATATATCTTTCTAAACTTCAATTTGCTGAATTGTTCATCTAGAATCAATATGTGTGTATAATGTGATCTGTGCTGCGTATAGATCAACTTTATTTGTGTGATTGATCTAGTTTGTGTGTGGTGGGTGTACAGTGCAGACCATGTGTTTGTCAATGTATGTGTGGTTGTGTGAGATCTCATTTTAGCTGGGGGATTTCGATCTTGATGTGTTTTGGTTTATCTAGCTTGTATGTGTGTGTGGACTGAGCCTTTATGCTCGTGGTGTATTGTACTCAATTTTAAGTAGTGTGTGTCTTACTGTGTGAGGGGTGGATGTAGGATGCACTTGTGTGCAGACCGAACCACCTAAAAATCTCTTGTGCACTATGGTTTGCCTTTTGTCTTTGTGCTACATGCATACATAGGGATTTTGATCACATGTGTAGCATTTACACATTGTTCGACAGATTGTCTCACACACATTAATTACACACAAGCACACCAGATTTGTGGAGTTTTGATTGAGTAATTTTTAATTACTTAAGTTTCCACTGTAAATCTATTCAACCCCCCTATCGCTAAGTCATTTCATTATCACTATTTAAATAGCTTGATCAATTGTAATATTCATGAGTTAGTCAATTGAATCACATTCTAGGCATCAATGGATGCAAATGAAGACCAATCGATAAGATATAATACCAATCGGAATAAAATAACTTAAGTGTTCACCAATCGGAATGATTAGTGAAGAGATCACCAATCGGAGTTTCACTAACACAATCGATACAAATATAGACCAATCGATAAGATATACAAGCCAGTTGGAATGGATTAGGTCTTCAATCTATAGAAGATTGTTCACCAATTGATGTAACACTTAGATAGTAATCGATAAGACTTTCAGTGCAAACATTCACCAGTTGAAGTCTAACTTTAACTTGTGACTAGAGGAAGTGCAAATCTTTATTTTTAAAAAATAATAAATATATTTATGATAATTATGAGAGAAAATTACTATTAAATATATTTATAATATTCATGAGTTTTAATTATCACCAAAATAAAGAGATAAATATATATGAGTGGTTCAACAATCTCCCCCTTTTTGATGATGACAAAACTCATGAAATTTTTTTGAAATTAAGATACTGAATACAATCATTGATCAAAAAATTCAGAGATAGAACATTCTCCCCCGTTTTTGTCAATAACCTAAAAGGGAATTTCTCACCATTGATGGATTTTAACCTTTCTCAGTTTGAGTAGACCTTTTACCATTTTCTGCTTGAAGGGAAGCTCCCCCCGAGTGTGAGGCTCTTCTGTTGGATTACCACTGGTCGACCTGTGGACATCATCTGTCAACATGTTTCTTTGATATGTCGACTTCCTTCCTTTGTCTATCGACTTGCCATCCATTATCTGTCGACATAGGCTTTGTTTGTCGACAACCAGACTTAGGTCTGTCGACAACTTCTTGTTCCAAAAGCTTTTCCAAAAAGCTTCTTCATAGAGCATGACTTCATTTGTTGACCACTTGTTAAGGAAGCTTGATCTCACTTGTTGCTCATTTGTCAGATCTTAAAATAATTCACCTGCATTAGCCCAAAAAAAAATAAATCTTTGCATAGATATAGGGAAAATCTATTTGTGACTACTTGCTCTTTTGATTGGAGTGAAGTGAAAAGTAGGTAGTCACCAATCAGATGCTTTTGAGCATATTTTAACCATATCCACTTGAATGCTTTTTTGTTATGTCCATCAATGTCAATTTGGTATTTTTTTCTTCTTCTTCAAAGCTTGAGCTGTCTGAGGAATTGTCCCATGTTAGTGTCATGGTCTTCCATTTATATTTCTTGTGCTTCTCCTATTTTCTTTTCTTCTTTTCTGACTTTTCATACCTTCTAAGTTTTGGACAGCCTGACCTTAGATGTCAAAGCTGCTTACATTCATAGCACATTGGTTCCTTCTTCTTTTCTCTCTTTCCTTTTGGCTAAGATTTTTCGGATAACTTCTTCTTCATCACTGCTCTCACCGGTAGTGTAGTGACCTTGGATATTTATGCCCAAAAAGGCTCCGCATCCAAACTCATCTCCTGCGAACAGACCGAAGTCTCGCAAGGGATATCACACACACATATTAAGTAAGAATATAAAAGATAGTCACATTGTATAAAGATACATGATCTCATACACATTTATAAAATTACATTGTCTCAATACATTATTACATGTCCAAATGAAAAGGTACAACAACCTGGGGCATACCTCGAAGTGTACAACAAGAGAAGTCCACCCTCAAGAACCACGCTCATTGCTGAACACCTGAAAAGAGCCTGTAGGGGTGTGAGCCTCACAAGTCATTGTCTCAGCAGAGAAATCCCCAAGAACAACGTTCAAAACCCACAAAGAACCACAAGAAGTAGGTGCAACTTATAACCACACTAGTCAGCTCAACTACAACAATTTAACGAAATAACAAGAGTAACAAAAAATTAACATAACTAATAGGAATTATCTCATGAACCTAATTAACACAAGAAAAACCATAATTAAAGATAATTAAACGGTAACCCTAACTAATGAAGTACCATGAACCACAATAATTAAATCAACTAACCAGCTAGCGGAGGAAGGTCAACACTAACCATATTCTCAAGGCACACCACAGAACCCTAACCATAAGCTCACTGAGCTAAAACATCTATCACATAAATATAAACATAATCCTTTAGAAATCGACGACCACTAGTATGATGTACAGAAGTAACCACTACTACTACGAAAATCCCAAGTCGGAAAGTACGACACTACCACTCGGATCACATATCTGGGTAGCTAGTCCAGGACCTGCTCTGGACATTAGATTCAACATTAGTATCTTCATATTCAATAATCATGGGTCTATTATGACGCTTGAATATCTTTTCAATTTTCTACTTACTTCTAAGCAATGTATAGAGATGACAATGAAATTGAATCAAATGTGCAATCAAAAACCAATGAACATAGCACCGCTCAAAAGCCAATTGTTGGATCACTCCAACCAGTGAGCAAGCAAATGGTGATCAATTCAAGCTTACAAAAATTCGGATATATAAAGACTCAGAAGAATCCGAATGTCAGAGAACCTACTCTGATACCAATTGTTGGATCATTAGGCATGTTAATAAGGCAAATATAGAGGGGGGGTGAATAGATTTGCAGCGGAAATGTTATGCAATTTAAAAAGCTGAATCAAATTAAAAACTCTATTCAAACATGTAGCCACTGATTTGATTAACTTATAGGAATCTAAAACATGATAGATCATCTATCAATAAGTGTGTGAGTGCTTAGAAGGTGATCAAAATCCTATGCAAGCATTCTAGTAGAGAATAACACAACAAACCACTGCACAAGATATTTTAAGGTGGTTTGGCTCCCAGACGGAGACCTACGTCACCCCTCACTTAAACCAAGTGAGGCTTCACTTAACTGTCGATTCACAACTTCAAACAACTGCTGACTCATAGCTTGAACGCTGACACACAGCTTGACCGTTGATTCACAGCTTGAACGCTGACACAGCTTGAACATCTGCTGACTAATAGCTTGGCCGCTGACTCACAACTTGAAAGACAGATCCACACACATTCACAGTGTGGGATCAAAACTCTAACACTAGTAGGAGCACTCAAAGTGTTCATAATGAAGTTTAAAATTGAAAATCAAATTAACAAGAAGATCAGAGTTAAGGGAGACAAATCCTAGAACATCAGTCCTTCGATTTCGCCCAATTTTCTTTAGACTGTTTAATTTGAACTTTGAATCTTCAGATCTGAGAGTTGGAGTCATGCTTCAGATCATCTTGCACGAAAGCATCATCTGGATGTGTTCCTCAGTCAATTTGATCTGAACTCCCTTGAATCGCGATGCTCTGCTCCAGATCCTTCAGATCTGGTTTTGGTGAGGCTTGATTTGCTCTCTCAAAGTGTAGTGGGTCGCAGCATCATTCTTTTTTAGGAAAGAACTCTTCAAGGGTACTCGTGCTCCTAGATGGAGCTCTGCGACTTCACCTTTGCTAATCGTACTCAGTCTTCTTCTTCTTCTGCTCCTCGCACTACTCAATAGCTTTGATCTGATTTCCTCTCAGATCATATCTCTCTTCTCCTCTCTGTAGCCTTCTTCTTCTACTCCTTCTGCTCATATCTCTCTCTCTTTTCTCCCTGGCGGCGCTAGGAATATTCTTTACTCCTTTTTTAGGGTGATTCCTCTTTTTTTTGGCCACTCATTTCCAAAAGAGACAAAGGGCATATTTATAGCCCTCATCATTGAACTCATACCTGGGGATGCAAGAGTACCACAATTAGGGTTGTCCATACACCCTTAGTTGACATGTGCTTTTGCCCCCTTACACATGCTATCAGTTTTTGATCTCTTAGTCGAATTGTGTTGACACATGTATCATGTGTGTCGACACCCTTGTCCTGTTTGATAGACATGCTCATTGGAGAGCACATATGTGTCGACACACTTCTTGGATTGTGTCGACACCCTTGGTTTGCCTAATAGACATGCTCACTGGAGTGCACATATATGTCGACACACTTCTTGGATTGTGTCGACATCCTTGGCCTGCTCTTCTGTGAGGATTTACTAGAGCTAGACATGTGTCTTGTCCCTGCATACAAAAGTTACCCAATTTAATAAAGACACTTGTCACATTAACATTGAGCTAGATGATTAAATTGGCAAGTTAAAACACACATAACTTTGAATGTCAACAAATATACATGAACGTCGAAGTGAATACTTCGATTGGAAATGACTAAAACATGACATTCGAAGTCATAGAGCTTCATCTGGCAAAGACTAAATCGTGACATCCAAAGTCACATCACTTCGATCGTCGACGACCAAACGTGAACATCCGAAGTCCCAGTTGAAGTCCTGGTTTTGGCTGGTGTGACCAAAGCACGAATATGCGAAGTTCCGATTTCGGCTGACTGCGAACAAAGCATGAATATACGAAGTCCGGTCGAAGTCCTAGTTTCGGCTGACTGTGACCAAAACATGAATATATGAAGTCTCGATCAACGTCCCAATTTCGGCTGACTGCAGCCAAATCTAGACATTTGATTGGCTAGACTTCGACTGACTGTGACCAAAATTGAACATCCAATTCTTCATTTATGCAAGTTATGAATATGGCAGTCTATGATATGCAATTATTATATGAAGGTTATACATCATGAAAGCACTTATGTTGTAACGTTCCGACCGTTCGAATCATCTTTGTGTGGTTGTGGAGGCCAGTGTGTGCCAATGTGTGTGTGGCAGGTGTTTTTCACAGGTTGTGAGGCTTTGTGGGCCGGAAGTTTAGGCCCAAAGTGCTCACTGGTTCATAGACTGTGAACGCGACAGTTAGGAGAGACGCGTTTAGAACGCGACAGCTCATGGCGTCGCGTTCATGGCACCACTGGTTTTAGTTGACGTTTGCATGTGCGCCGTGTGTCGCGCGCTGGGCAAACATGCTGGCGTCAGCAGGCTGAAGGCGATGGCCTACTACGTTGCGTTCAGGTCGCGACTTAACAGAGCGTCGTGTTATTAACTGAACTGCGTTTTAAGAAACCCTGGCAGAACAGAGCTCACGGAAGCTCTGCTCGGCCAGGGGTTTTTGCTGTGGGATTTTGGGCGATTCGGCTTGTTAGAGCTCGATTTGACGAGTTTCCACCGCGAGGACGCTACTTGGAGCGGAGGAAACGTCGTGCGGGCATCGTTCTTCGCGTTCTTCGCAAAGGTAGGGAGATTTCTCATGGTTTGATCCATGGATCGTTCATGTGATGTGGATAATGTGTTTCCTGCTTTCTAAACCTTAGATAGCATGTGTAGGAACACATTAAAGTATGAAAATGGAATGAAAACCATAGGTTCTAAAGAGTTTGGGGTGATCCGGATGATGGATTTCAGATTAGGGTTCACACCTGCTAAGGCGACGACCCTGGTGTAAGACCCCGGATTTTATTCTCTTTTATATATATGTATGTATATGAATGGTGTGTTGGGAGTTCGCTTGTTGTGTGCATAGCATGCGTAGTTCATTGTGCCTACTATAAGTTTTTATATTCTCTTGAGCATGAGCATATACGTATATATATATATATATATATTATATATATATATATATATATATATATATATATATGTATACGTGTATTCGCGTAGAAGTGAGCAATTAGCTAAATTAAAAAGTAATATGAATGTCCTCTTTTCTTTTCCAAGAATCTTAGATTTAGAATGATTGAGTAATATTATGTATGTATTCTAAATATTGAAGAATATCCTATACTACCTATTTCACGGAATTTTGTATGAGAATATAAGAAGTAGTGTGTATGTACGTACGTATGTTATCTTATGCGTGTGACAATTGTATACTAATTCTACCTGCATAACACCTTGGTGTACTTATGTATGCATGAGTATGTTTAGTTGTAAACATGGGTCATTGCATGGTTTAGTTGATGCGTACATTGTACTTCGTACATTGCATGTACATGAAGAGCTCAAGCATGGTAGGTGTATTTAGTAGTCTATATTGGAATTCTATGCTCCTCATGAACAACATGCATGTATTTTATGATAATTAGGTAAGGATAGTCAATTGGCTAAATTATGCATATTGCATATTAAGGAATCCTATGCATATAGTACTTAAGCAATGTTAGGTAAAGTTGTGCAAGTTAATGTAATTACCTGTGCGCATGTTGTATCCATCTATTTCAAGCGTAATGTACACAAGTGTGCTACACCCGTGTGTATGCTATATATATGCCAAATCAAGTGTGTAGGCATAGGTAGATATCTACGTACATCTTATCGTAGTGTATTCATGTATGCTTGTGTATGCCTAGGTATAAATGCTATTGATTGCCCGGTGTAGTAATATACATATTATACCTTATACCTTGTATGCGTATGAAGATATTCATGTGCGTGTTGTTATCTTGATGTACCTATGTATGTATGTGTAGGATTAGTAGTAAATATTGGATATTTACATGGTGTAGTGGTGTATACACTATACTACATAGGTTTCATGTGCATGTATGAGTGGGTTAAGCATGGTTCTGCATGATTTTAAGTTCTGGCAGAAGAGTGTCTTGGCGTCAACATGCATGGACGCCCATGTTATGTCAGCGTCCATATCGATGGACGCCAACCCTCTGTAGCCGTCCAGGGATGTGGACGTCTACTCTTCTGACACTGCATGCATAGCAGGTCAGAAAAAGCATGGCCTGCCATGCTTCTGATTGGGGATGGCCGACCCAAAGAGGCTCTCCCACCCCTGCAAAGGCAGACTTCGGGTCTTGCCTCATAAAATCATCCACCTTGCTGCTTGCAAAGGGCTCTCTTGGCCTTTTCAAGAGGAGAGAAACCCTAGCTCAGGAAGGTGAGGAAAACTGAACTTGAGAGCTCAGATCCGGCGTCCTGAAGCTTGAATCCGGCGATCTTCTTCGACAAGGAGGAAGTCCAAGCATAGGAGAAGGCCTCCCCGGTGCTGGACAACGACCTACAACCCCCTAGAACCCGGAGCAAAGGAGTTTTGGAGGCTTCTTGGCACTGCCCAAGGAGAGCTTCTTCGGCCATTTGATCCGTTTGGATATTTATTCAAAGGCAAGTAAACCCTAGGTCTTGAGCCTAGACATGTCCCTAAGTCTCAGGAATTTTGTGGATTTTATTCGTGTCTTGGAGCCCCTATTCTGAGATTTTCCAAGCTCGGTCTGTGTTCTTACACAGACAGGAACTTGACGGCAAGAGATCTTGCCGTCAAGTGCATCTGTCAACGGCATGCGATAGTGCCGTCAACCCCTGTAAACGGCCAGACATTGACGCTGAGTTCGTCAGGACAGAACTGTTGACTGTTTTCTCTCCTTTAAATGACTATTTTCGATGGGTTTCTCGCAATGAGGATATACTGTAAACCCTATACGTTATGTAAGATACCTATTGTGGTGTGTGCATGGGTCGTTGAGCATGGTATGAGTGATGTAATTTAATTGCTTTGCGAAAATGCATGTATGTTAGGCAAGTGACCTAACCATGATGTCCCCGTATGTGTCTAGGTCGTTTTTACTATTTTTATGAAATCTTCCCCGAGTCTTAGACCCTCCCATTCACCCAACATGAGAGGTCGTGTAATACCCTCAAATTTTAATACCATGTTTTACTTAGAAATTCTTGTTTATGCAAACCGATTAGGTTTAAATTATGATATTTAGGATTAAGGGTAGGTTTAAGACACTTTATCATACCCCAGTACTACTTTCGGTCGTGCTCACCCCGACAGGGCGACACCGGAAAACTGTAACGAAATAAAATCTGAGAACACCATAATTCTTAGAAATTTGTGGAGATATCAAATATGTAATTATCCGGAATTTTTGACGACAAGATTTTGAGATTAATCGACGCAACTATTTTTCGGGCGATTTTTCACCCAGTAGAAAATAAATTCTAAAAATTAAATAAAAATCATGACAATTAGTAAAACCTTCTATTAGTCTATGGTTGAAATTTCAACACAAAAGACGTCGTTTGAACACCTTTACATAGAGATTATTGGCCAGCTGAATTAAGGATCAATTACGAGATGGATTTTTGGGTGATTTACGTGTAAGGCTTAGGAGAAGCCAACACACATTAGGATAAGGCTTATCCATGGGTTGGGCTATCATTAAGGTTACATGCGTGTAACTAAAGAGTGTGTTGCATGAGATAGGTGGCCTCACATGGTTTAAAGGGGCTTACACCATGACACATACATGGCCAACGTGCCAAGCATGCAGCAGAGTTGAGAGTCTATATAAGTCCCTCCTTCAACCTTCGTGGGAGTTTTTGCACTCTTGCTCGTGCTACCCCTGTTGTTGATGTACTTGCACCTGGTGTGTGAGAAGATTTCTATTGGAGCCATTGTAGTAGTTGCTGCTACTATTTTGCCTGGTGTGGATCGACAATATCTCAACAAGCACTACCAAAGTCCCTGTTTCAGCAGTCTTCCTACTTCCTCACTTGTTGCTGTGTTGATCTCTACGTTAAGAGAAAGAAGATAAGAACCTTTTGTTCTCTTATAATCAGGTAGGTGTCATACCATGAATCCTTCTCAGTTTCCTATGTACATGCTCATGGTTTCCTCATTCGTAGAAACCATGTCTCTTGTTTGTACCATGATCTGTAGAGTTCTTCTGTTTTGATTCACTTTTGATTATAGGTATTCAAGGATTTTGTTTACCTTGAGGAAAAGTAGATTCCTATCTTCTCCTCGTACTTCTACCCACTGCTCTGGTTAGAATGATCATAACCTTACATGAGTTGCCTTCACGCTCATTAACAGTTTGGTTAAGTCTGTGTACGAGATTGTACTTTCAGAATCTTTCGTTTGATTTTCCTATTACCTCTGGAATCATATAATTATCAAGGAGCTTCTTCACTCCCATTATAATTTAAGTAGATTTCTAACTTCTTATACCACCCATGATCCATGTTTATGCTATAGAGTTTTGCTAGAAATTTCGATATCTTAGAACATTGTGATTCTTCCATTCGGATGTTTGTACTTCAAGCCTTGATTAGGAACATTTAATACCATGTGTTTTAGTGTTCATCTTGTGGTAGAATCCCAATAAACCATTGCTATCAAAACCACACTTCCAACAATACTATGTCTGTTCCTAGCTAAACAAGCTTGAATTGCAAACCTCTTGTTTCATCTCACTTGTTCGGTTTTATAACCACTGTGAGGACTATAATTAGACTCTTCTATTTGATATACATCATGCCTTGATTCATAGGTTCCATTGTCAGCATGTTTAGAGTACATTCTAAGTCATTTATGAGTGAGAAATAGGCGGTTGTCGACAGACAGCCCAAATCTGTCGACAGACGCACGTCTGACAGAACTTCAGGTTTCTGGACTGTGTGGATCTGTCGACAGATCCCTTGCATCTGTCGACAGATACACACAGAGCCAGACAACCTGAGCTCTGTCTGCTCTCATCTGTCGACAGCCCCTTCCTGTCTGTCGACAGATGCAGTGCTGATTCAAATTTCTGCACTCTTTCATGTCTGAATCCATGCCAAAACTTCATCCTAAAAGCCAAGGAAGTTACCCTCTCATTTACCTTGATATTTACTGTCATGTTACTGAAAAGTTCATCCACTTTGAGTACCTTAACTCTCCTTGAATTATTTTTAAAGTTGTCAATTACGAATAGCACTCCGAATGAGTCTATTTTTCGGTATTCGGTAATTGGTCTATAAATCTGAACACCTGAGAGTTCATATGTTTGAACACCTTATGAGATATGAATACTTGTGATAACGATTGTGGACCCTCATTTTCTTGGGTTCTTGTGTGATTTAAACCTTCTGAAGTTGTTGCTTTGAGTCATCACCTTGTCTCAACTAATTGTATTTCTCATTTTCTTGATCTATGAACTACTTTGTCACCAAGATATTTGTATTGATTCTCAATCAAATCTTCCTTTAAATTTCCAATTTCCATTATGCTCATGAAAAGAAATTTATGATTTGAAGACAGTGCTCTCTTCAAAGAGGGTTTAGGATCACTTGTGGTAGCACCAGCCACTTGTGATCAGCTGAGGGCGACAGTTTGTAGGTAAATCCAAGTCAATGGACTGACGATGGTGGGTAATAACCCCGTTCTTGCGCAATGAACAAGATCTAAGGTGCTGGAATCGCCTAGGCACTGAGGATGGTATATTACGTCTATATAGTAACCTCTTGAGAGCAGTGATGCCTGTCAAGTTTGTTCCGGAATCAAGTTATGATATGAATTTTGAAAGACAAATATGACTTTGTTCTGATATTCGTTTGAGCCCGTCATGAAATTAAATTGGGCTATATGTTTATGTTAAGTATGAAGATTCATGAGCAATTATGTTTATTCCATATATGCACTTTCTGAATACTCTTGAAGCTCTAAAATTTGAAACTCCTATCTTTATGTTTACTGTCACCTACTGAGTCCTTCCGACTCACGCCTTTGTTTCCTCCAACCCTTTCAGATTGAAGGTGTGCATAATCTCAGCTACAATGAATCCAATTCCGCTGCGAACGATGAAATGTCGAAGAATAAGTAGTTTTAGTAGTTTCTTTTAGTTGATGATGTATTAAGTTAGAGAGAGAGAAACTTGTCTTTTGTAAAAATGAGTATTTTACTTTGTTACCTACTGAATTATAATGTGTTCAAAGATACCTTTGTGGAATGGTTTGCCAGTTTTGGCATTGCGCGGATATATCTACCCATAACGAAAGTTTGTCAGCGTAACCCTCTTCCGATCAAAAGGTTATGGGTATGTGTCGGAGGAGGTGTTACAGAGGTGGTATCAAAGCAGGTTATGGGTGATAGATATCTCTGTGACCATTTTCACAAAGGAAATAAATAAAACATTTTGTGTATTCTAGAATCTTTAAAGATCATTTTGTTCTAACAAAACTTAAGTAGTTAGCATGAATTAATTGGATGTGTTTGATGGTGTTCCAGGAAATGGCAGACAAAGGGAAAGCTATCGACACATCCAGTGAGGATAGGCATGAGGAAAGCTTTAGGGAGGAAGTTCACAATGTCCCATTGGCCAGAAATTCTCAAGAAGGAAGTACTGGGACTCCTGATTTTGCTACTTTTATGCAGTCATTTCAGGGAATGGTGCAAACACTAATGAAGAACCAACAAGATGTGGGTGGAGAAAGAATTTCTGGAGCATCGTTGTTAGAGAATTTAAGAAGATGGGACCTCCAGCCTTCAAAGGAAGCAGCCAACCTGAAATTGTAGAAGGATGGGTTAGAGAAATGGAAAAGATATTTAAGGCAATTAGATGTGAAGAAGAAGACAAAGTCACATTGGCGACTTATATGCTTCAGGATAGAGCAGATGAATGGTGGCAATCTGCCATGAGAAATGCATTCAGAAATAGAGAAGATAACATTAGTTGGGGAGAATTCCTGAGAGAGTTGTATGAAAAATACACTCCACCACATATCAAGGATAGGAAGGAAGTGGAATTTTTGCAATTGGAACAAAAAGACATGACGTGGCAGAATATGAAACAAAATTCACTGAACTGGAAAAGTATGCACCTCACATTTGTGATAATGAACTCAGAAGGGTAAAGAAGTTTGTGAGAGATTGAAACCCAGTGTGAGGAGTAGGGTAGCTCCACTAGATCCCAGAGATATGGCTGTGGCACTAAAGACTGCGTTTATAGTGGAATCCGAGTTTATGGAGTATATGAAAAACAAAGAAACCAATGGGGGTAAGAAGAAAAATGTATATACCAAGGAAACAAAAGGTCAGAAGCGAAAGGTTGATTCAACCAAGCAGCAGGGAGAACAGAAAAAGAGTTGGCCCGTGTGCACTCAATGTGGAAGAAGACACCCCGGTGATGAATGCTGGAAAGTAGCAGGGAAATGTTATGGATGTGGTCAGAAAGGGCATATGATTAAGGACTGTCCACACAAAGCAGACCAGTCAAAAGCGCAAAAACCACAACCTTACTTCCAGCAAGCCCCAAGACAACCACCAAAGGACCAGCTAGAGTCTTCGCTCTGACCAAGGAGGAAGCCCAGGACACCCCTACAGTAGCTGAAGGTATTCTCCTAACCGAAAATATGTATGCTAGAGTGTTATTTGACCCTGGAGCTACACACTCTTTTATTTCTCGGATATTTGTTAATTTATGTCTCGGAAACCAGAGAAATTAGTAGGAAGCATGATACTTGACTGTCCTACTGGTCAAATAGCTACACTTACCTCTGTTATTCCAGAAATAACTCTGAAAATAGGAGAATGTGAACTTACTGCATATGTATATGTACTGGATAACATGCAAGATTTTGACATTATACTGGGAATGGATTGGTTAGCAGAAAATCATGCCGTATTAGATTGCCATAAGAAAGTTTTAACATTTAAAAGGCCGGGATTAGCAGATTTCAGCTATATATGTCCAAGGAATAATGGAAACCAGAAGACTATATCAGCACTTAAAGCCATGAAATGGCTAGGAAATGGTTGTCAAGGTTATTTGGCAAGTGTGATGGTTATACCAAATGACATAAACAGGTATCAGTTCAAGATATCGATGTTGTAAAAGAATTTCCAGAAGTTTTTCCTGATGATTATCTGGATTACCTCCAATTAGAGAAATTGACTTTACCATTGAACTTTTACCTGGAACTTTGCCTAATCCATAGCTCCTTACAGAATGGCACCAGCCGAATTGACAGAATTAAAGAGACAGTTGCAAGATTTGTTAGATAAAGGTTTATTAGACCAAGTGTATCACCATGGGGAGCTCCGGTATTATTTGTTAGAAAGAAAGATGGATCCCTTAGATTATGCATTGATTATAGAAAGTTGAATCAAGTCACAATCAAGAACAAAATCCATTACCTAGAATTGATGACTTGTTTGATCAACTCCGGTCTGCTACAGTATTCTCTAAGATCGATTTAAGGTCGGGGTACCATCAATTGAGAGTTAAAGAAGATGATATTTCTAAGACTGCATTTAGAACCAGATATGGACATTATGAGTTTTTAGTACTCCCCTTGGATTGACTAATGCACCTGCGGTATTTATGGATTGATGAATAGAGTATTTCAGCCTTATTTGGATAATTTTGTGGTGGTATTATAGATGATGTGTTGATATACTCTTCTAATGAAGAAGAACACAAGGAGCATTTGAAAATTGTACTACAAACATTAAGGAATCATCAATTGTATGCTAAATTAAGTAAATGTGAGTTTTGGCTCAAGGAAGTGAAATTTTTTGGTCATGTGATTTCGGAAAAGGTGTGGCAGTAGACCCAAGTAAAATTGAAGCAATTCTAAATGGGAAAGACCCAAAAATCCATCAGAAATTCGAAGTTTCTTGGGATTAGCTGGCTACTATAGAAGATTTATTGAAGGCTTTTCTTCTATAGCTATGCCTTTGACTCAGTTAACCCGAAAAGAAATACCTTTTGTGTGGAATGAGAAATGTGAGGCCAGTTTTCAGGAATTAAAAGGGAAGCTTACCACAGCTCCGATTCTTACCTTACCTCAAGGATCGGGAGGATTTATAGTGTATACAGATGCATCTCAAAAAGGAATGGATGTGTTCTTATGCAACATGGGAAAGTGGTAGCTTATGCCTCTAAACAATTAAAAGATCATGAAAGGAATTATCCGGCTCATGACTTAGAATTGGCAGCGATCTACATGCTTTGAAAATCTGGCGTCACTATTTGTATGGGGAACAAATTGAGTTTATACTGATCATAAGAGTTTAAAGTATATATTTCCCAGAAGGAATGAATCTAAGACAAAGGAGATGGTTAGAATTTTTGAAGGATTATGATTTTACGGTGAATTACCATCCGGGTAAAGCTAACGTGGTTGCTGATGCTTTGAGCAGAAAGAAATCAAGAGCATTACAATTACACCAGCTGTCACACCCGAAGCGGAATATCGGAGCGCGAGGCAGTTGCAAGAAAAAGTATAGAGCGTGGTATAGACATCAAACCATTGCACATTGAATAATAAGAAAATCAAATTTCTTTATTAAACTTTTCCAATGTCTAGTTACAACCACTAATATCAAGCCTTCTATAGGGCCCGATACATTGCAATAAAAGGAATAAACAACCACACTCTAAGATAACATAAGACTCGAGGGTACTCCTGGCTTCACTCTTGGTCATCCTTCCTCGTGAGTGTAGGTGTCATCCTCGGTCTCACCTGAGAACACCAACATCAAAACATAGGGTGAGCGATAACGCCCAGTAGGACTTAAATCTCAGGCTCAAGCGGCTTTAAATAATTAACGCATTTAATGGCAGAGTATCTAAAGATAGCAGGTACAATAGAGTCAAAATATAGCAAGAGATAGCACAATCACAACGAGAGCGAGTATAGTTTCCAAAAAGAGCAAAAGTATCGAGTATAGCACGAATAGCAAGATGGCCATAGCACAACTAGCACAAGTATAGTATAGCACGACGAGTATAGCACTTGTTGTCATTCTAGACATCGAGAGAGTATAGCACGTTTTTGTTTGATTGTCATATAGATAGTCGAGATAGATAGCACTTGAGTGTAATGCCAAACACTCTGATCATTTAACTCCATGGGCACTAGCACTTTCGGGCGCACATCCCAGGATCAGATCGGGCCCTTTATATATTGCCAGGCATTGGTTATATTGTTTATCTTTAGACATCAGTCAATGGCCAATATAGAGTACCAAGAAGTAGATGAGAGCACTAGATGAATAGACGAGATAGTTGAGTGAACGTGAATAGACGAGGCGAGTAGAGTACAGATGAGAGCTAGTGGACATTGCACGTAATGCGATGAGTAAACAGGCGATAGTAACAGTTGCACAACACGCGCACGTGGTGTTGGCAGTCAGGTGGAACTCACGGTCTTTCGCTGTCCATGTTACGCACAATTCCAGAGGTCCGACGTGATTCAAGGTAAGAGCGAACTCTAATAGCCGTTTGGATCATATCGATCCCTAAAGGTGTAATGGGTGTTAGGGTACAACCGGCTCGTCGACCATGTGGGAATCCATGATCAGAGGAGACTTACGGAGGCCTTGTGCAAGAGTTCACTAGTCCGGCGAAAGGAATATCCGACGGAGAGTTCACCACAAGCCAAGAAAAGTGTGTATATAAAACAGGTGCTCGACGTTCTAGAGGAATTCTAGGACAGTGGAGCGTCGATATCGGTATAGAAACAATGCGAGAAACAAATACAAGTCCTTTTAAAATAGGGCAATTAATGTACTTGATTTCAATAATTTACCGGATACACTATGAGGTATTTTCTGCAAGATTTCAGCCATAAATAGATGGTTCAAGTGTGTGCAAGTGCAAGAGAATCATAGATAGAAATAAGTCGTGAACATGTATTTTAAATCATTCAATATAGCGCCATTTTTAAGTAGGTTTTTTACTGGGGGTATAACGGTAAGAAGGCGCAAGGATTATTTAGAAAGCGACAAAATATTTTTCATGGGTTTTTATCAAAAAAGCTGAGAAGGCGACATAGGTCAATGAGCATTGCGACAGGGGCCAGGCAGAACGCGACAGGGTCTGTACGGTTTGCGACATGGCTGTCTGTTTAGGCGGCCAGAATGCGAAGTAGGTACTGTCGCATTCAGAAAGCGACAAGGAAGGCGTCGCGATGGCTTGAGAAAGCGACAAGTGGATGGTCGCAATCAGACCCAGAAGGCGACATATCGTCCTGTCGCAATCTGGTTGTCTGCACCTAGCTCTGACAGGATTCAGACCAGGCTTTGGATTGCGGGCCAACTTGAAATTGAATGATACAGGGTGCTTTGAAAAATCATAACTAATTGTATAGTGAACGAAAAATCATGAAAAAACCAATTCAAATTAAACTAGACATGTAAGGGTACTTCCAATAAATAGGGATTCCAGAGAGAACATGGTTTGAGCATGAACAAGGACGAGTAACACAGAACATGACATAGAGAGCAAGACTGATTTAATTCGAGCAACATGCTCAATGAAATTTAGGCTTTTTAGGGGAAAATGATCCCTAACAACATGAAGTATCTACACTTTCGTAGCATGGGATCAAGTATACATAGAGATTGAATTAAACATGACACCTCGGGGTTATCATGTTTACAGAACTTCAAAAATTAAGAACAAAAGATAGGATGGATGGAAAAATATGAAACTTTGGGGTTTCGTTCAAGAGGGTAGGAAGAACCTACAGAAAAAGTTTCATGGGTTATGCTTGTGAGAATGCCTACCTTTGACTCGATTTGTCTTCTAGGGCTAGAACTCGAAGAACAATGGAAGAAGCTTCAAGCTCTTCTTCTCTCCACGAAATCCTCTCCTTCTTAGCCTCTTCTCCACGTCCAGCAACTCTTGGCAACGAGCTAGGGTTGCCCAAGAGAGTTTTAGAGGTGTATTTATGCAAGTATGTATTTCTATTCCTACTATTACTCTATTCCTCTTTAATTCCGAGATTTCCTAAATCCACCTTCCTTCCTTGCCTTCCAATCTCTATTTAGACTAGGAAGAGATCCAAATTCGTGCTAACCCATATGGGGTAGGTTTAGGAATCCAATTCCAACTCTAACTTCTATTTAATGCATTAAATACCTCTTTTATATTTAGGTAATAATTTAGTTACGAATTTAGGGTATTTTCCTATTATCTCCCTTTGTAAATCATATTTTTGACCCAATAAATTTTAGAGGATCCATTAAGCAAAGCCCATTACTCTTTTCCATTTAAAGGGTTTGTTTATGCTCTTTCATTTAAATATCCATTTAGCTAGGTTTTAATTCTTTTTTAAATTTTATTTCTCTTAAAAATTCAGGTGCTACACCAACAGTTGAAAGAAATGACAGATTTGATCGAATACTCACCAAGGTGTGATGCAGACAATCTGATATTGGCACAATTGACAGTAGGTCAGCACTGATAGATAAATTAGTGAAGCACAGAACCAAGATCAAAAACTAAAAGAGATGGTAAATAAACCAGGATACATCAGAGATGGTCAAGGGATAATTAGATTTCAAAACAGAGTATGCATACCAGAGAGTGAAGAAATTAAAAGTGAGTTATTGAAGGAAGGACACAAATCTCAGTATTCAATTCATCTGGAAGCTCTAAAATGTATCAGGATTTGAAAAAGCAATTTTGGTGGCATGGAATGAAAAAGGACATAGCAGAATTGTGAGTAAATGTCTAAAATGTCAACAAATAAAAGCTGAGCACCAGAAGCCAGCAGGGCCTATGCAACTCATTGAAATTCCAATATGGAAATGGGAGCAGATAACTATGGACTTCGTGATGGGTTTGCCAAAGACAAAGAAGAAGCATGATGCTATTTGGGTGATTGTGGATAGATTAACTAAATCGGCTCATTTTCTAGCAATTATAAAGACACAATCATTAGAAGATTTGGCTCAATTGTTATAAAGGAAATAGTGAGACTTCATGGAATTCCTTTGTCAATAATTTCAGATAGAGATCCAAGATTCACTGCTAGATTTTGGAAAAGTCTTCAAGCAGCCATGGGTACACAATTAAAATTCAGTTCAGCATATCACCCACAAACCGTTGGCCAATCAGAGAGAACTATCGAACACTCGAAGATATGCTGAGAGCATGTAGTTTGGATTGGCGTGGTAGCTGGGATGATTACTTACCCTTGATTGAGTTTGCATACAATAATAGTTATCATACAAGTATTGGAATGGCACCATATGAGGCATTATATGGTAGACCTATAGATCACCCCTCTGTTGGGGCAGAAGTGGGAGAAAAGAGTCTCATTGGGCCAGAATTAATTCAGAATGCTCAGAGAAAATCAAATTAATCAGGAAAAGATTGCTAATAGCTCAAGACAGACAGAGAAGAAGTATGATGATAGAAGAGAGGCCACTGGAGTTTAACATAGGTGATCATGTATTTCTAAAGATCTCTCCAATCAAGGTATCATGAGATTTAGTAAGAAAGGAAAAACTCAGTCCAAGATATGTAGGGCCTTTGAATATTACAAAGAATAGGGGAAGTAGCATACCAATTAGCTCTTCCGCCTTCTTGGTCACACATTCATAATGTATTTCATATATCTATGTTGAGGAAATACATAATGGATCCCTCCATGTGATCAGTATGAAGATGTGGAATACACCGATTTAACAGTACAAGAGGAACAGTGAAAATATTAGACAGGAAAGAACGAGTCCTCAGAAATAAACAGTTTCTATGGTGAAGATCTTATGGAGAAGCGCGTTCATCGAAGAAGAAACGTGGAAAATGGAGCAAGAGATGAAAGAAAAGTATCCACAGCTATTTGGTAAGTAAATTTTGCCATTTCGAGGACGAATTTATTTTAACAGGGGGAGAAATGTAATACCCTCAAATTTTAAATACCAGTTTTACTTAGAAATTCTTGTTATGCAAACCGATTAGGTTTAGAATTATGATTTAGGATTAAGGGTATGTTTAAGACACTTTATCATACCCCAGTATACTACTTCGGTCGTGCGCACCCCGACAGGGCGACACCGGAAAACTGTAACAAAATAAAATCTGAGAACACCATAATTCTTAGAAATTTGTGGAGATATCAAATATGTAATTATTCGGAATTTTGACGACGGATTTTGAGATAAATCGACGCAACTATTTTCCGGCCATTTTTACCCAGTAGAAAATAAATTCTAAAAATTAATAAAAATCATGACAATTAGTAAAACCTTCCTATTAGTCTATGGTTGAAATTTCAACACAAACAGACGTCGTTTGAACACCTTTACATAGGATTATTGGGCCAGCTGAATTAAGGATCAATTACGGGATGGATTTTGAGTGATTTACGTGTAAGGCTTAGGAGAAGCCAACACATTAGGATAAGGCTTACCCAGGGTGGGGCTATCATTAAGGTTACATGCGTGTAACTAAAGAGTGTGTTGCATGAGATAGGTGGCCTCACATGGTTTAAAGGGGCTTACACCATGACACATACATGGCCAACGTGCCAAGCATGCAGCAGAGTGAGAGTCTATATAATCCCTCCTTAACCTTCGTGGGAGTTTTTGCACTTGCTCGTGCTACCCTGTGTTGATGTACTTGCACCTGGTGTGTGAGAGATTTCTATTGGAGCCATTGTAGTAGTTGTTGCTACTATTTTGCCTGGTGTGGATCGCCATATCTCAACAAGCAACTACCAAAGTCCCTGTTTCAGCAGTCTTCCTACTTCCTCACTTTGTTGCTGTGTTGATCTCTACATTAAGAGAAAGAATAATAAGAACCTTTTGTTCTCTTATAATCGTAGGTGTCATACCATGAATCCTTCTCAGTTTCTTATGTACATGCTCATGGTTTCCTCATTCGTAGAAAACATGTCCTTGTTTGTACCATGATCTGTAGAGTTTTCTGTTTTGATTCACTTTTGATTATAGGTATTCAAGGATTTTGTTTACCTTGAGGGAAAAGTAGATTTTATCTTCTCCTCGTACTTCTACCCACTACTCTGGTTAGAATGATCATAACCTTATGAGTTGCCTTCACGCTCATTAACCAGTTTTGGTAAGTCTGTGTACGAGATTGTACTTTCAGAATCTTCCGTTTGATTTTCCTATTACCTCTGGAATCATATAATTATCAAGGAGCTTCTTCACTCCCATTATAATTTATGTAGATTTCTAACTTTTATACCACCATGATCCATGTTTATGCTATAGAGTTTTGCTAGAAATTTCGATATCTTAGAACATTGTGATTCTTTCCATTCGGATGTTTGTACTTCAAGCCTTGATTAGGAACATTTAATACCATGTGTTTTAGTGTTCATCTTGTGGTAGAATCCCAATAAACCATTGCTATCAAGACCACACTTCCAACAATATACTATGTCTAGTTCCTAGCTAAACAAGCTTGAATTGCAAACCTCTTGTTTCATCTCATTGTTCGGTTTATAAACCACTGTGAGGACTATAATTAGACTCTTCTATTTGATATACATCATGCCTTGATTCATAGGTTCCATTGTCAGCATGTTTAGAGTACATTCTAAGTCATTTATGAGTGAGAAATAGGCGGTTGTCGACAGACAGCCCAAATCTGTCGACAGACGCACGTCTGACAGAACTTCAGGTTTCTGGACTGTGTGGATCTGTCGACAGATCCCTTGCATCTGTCGACAGATACACACAGAGCCAGACAACCTGAGCTCTGTCTGCTCTCATCTGTCGATAGCCCTTCCTGTCTGTCGACAGATGCAGTGCTGATTCAAATTTCTGCACTCTTTCATGTCTGAATCCATGCCAAAACTTCATCCTAAAAGCAAGGAAGTTACCCTCTCATTTACCTTGATATTTACTGTCATGTTACTGAAAAGTTCACACTTTGAGTACCTTAACTCTCTTGAATTATTTTTAAAGTTGTCAATTACGAATAGCACTCGAAGAGTCTTTTTTCGGTATTCGGTAATTGGGTCTATAAAATCTGAACACCTGAGAGTTCATATGTTTGAACACCTTATGAGATATGATACTTGTGATAACGATTGTGGACCCTCATTTTCTTGGGTTCTTGTGTGATTAAACCTCTGAAGTTGTTGGCTTTGAGTCATCACCTTGTCTCAACTAATTGTATTCTATTTTCTTGATCTATGAACTACTTTGTCACCAAGATATTTGTATTGATTCTCAATCAAAATCTTCCTTTAAATTTTCATTTCCATTATGCTCATGAAAGGAAATTATGATTTGAAGACAGTGCTCTCTTCAAAGAGGGTTTAGGATCACTTGTGGTAGCACCAGCACTTGTGATCAGCTGAGGGCGACAGTTTGTAGGTAAATCCAAGTCAATGGACTGACGATGGTGGGTAATAAACCCCGTTCTTGCACAATGAACAAGATCTAAGGTGCTGGAATCGCCTAGGCTGAGGATGGTATATTACGTCTATATAGTAACCTCTTGAGAGCAGTGATGCCTGTCAAGTTTGTTCCGGAATCAAGTTATGATATGAATTTTGAAAGACAAATATGACTTGTTCTGATATTCGTTTGAGCCCGTCATGAAATTAAATGGGCTATATGTTTATGTTATGTATGAAGATTCATGAGCAATTATGTTTATTCCATATATACACTTTCTGAATACTCTTGAAGCTCTAAAATTTGAAACTCCTATCTTTATGTTTACTGTCACCTACTGAGTCCTCCGACTCACGCCTTTGTTTCCTCCAACCCTTTTAGATTGAAAGTGTGCATAATCTCAGCTACTAATGAATCCAATTCGCTGCGAACGATGAAAAGTCGAAGAGAATAGTATAGTTTTAGTAGTTTCTTTTAGTTGATGATGTATTAAGTTAGAGAGAGAGAAACTTGTCTTTTTTAAAAATGAGTATTTATACTTTGTTACCTACTAATTATAATGTGTACAAAGATACCTTGTAGAATGGTTTGCCAGTTTTGGGCATTGCGCGGATATATCTACCCATAACGAAAGTTTGTCAGCGTAACCCCTCTTCTGATCAAATGTTATGTATGTATTTGTGTGATGTCGGAGGAGGGTGTAAAAGGTCGGGTCTGTGTTTTGCACAGACCTGCATAGACGGCAAGGTCACTGGACGCCTATATTGAACTTGGCGTCCATCGACCATGCCGCTGACTCTGAGTCAGCGGCCAAAGACAGCCGCCAAGTTCCTCTAGACAGAACAGTGAGCTGTTCTGCCCTTCTTATACATTAATTTCGGTATGTTTTCCGTGATGAGGATATATGGTAATCCCATACTCTATGTATATTATCAATTGTGGTGTGTGAATGAGTGTGATGCGTGATGGTAAATATAGGATAATTGTACCCCTTTAAACTTGTGAGCATGACTTGTAGATAATCTTGCAAATCCATGTTCATGATTAGGATTAGTATGAATGCCTTGGTTTTGGTCTGATCATGAAGATTAGTGGGTCAGTATATGTGTTAGCAATTTTGGTAAATTATCCATGCTTATGTAATTTGCTAATAAATCCGGCTCGGTAAAATAAAAGCATGCAAGAATGGTTTGTGGTGAAATCCATAGATGTATGTTTAGGGTAAATTCGGTATTCTCAGATCATGTATGTGACAGTAATCTCTGTTCAAACAGCAAGTGGCTAAATTGCATGATGTGTTAAAAACTCCATGTAACTTAAATTATGAATGACATGCAAAAATAGGTGTTTGATTTTCTGTAAATTCTATTTAGCTCAGAAAAATCTGAAAAATTGAGGGTATGATCTTGAACCCGAAAATGGCATGTGGTTAAAATTTCAGGTCATTTGGATTAGTAAATAAGAAGTTATGTATTTTCATGTGAAAGGCAATGATATATGCATGTTTTCGTAATGTGATTAAATATTGCCTAAACCTAACTTGATTGGTGAAATTACTGTGTGTTAAACTCCTGAAATCTGTAGTAGCATGGTTAGGAGAAAAGCAAAGTCACCTTGTGCATGAGAAAACGAAGGAGATGTGGGTGTTATGTGTAAAATACGTGTTAAAAACTCGGTATGAGTAAAGTGTAAAAGTTGTGCCTATGTGACACTGCTACCCTAGAGGCATCGGGAGCCGTATATAGAAAAGTCCCTATAAAAGGCTCCATGTGATATAAGTTTGTCCCAAAGGCATTGGGGAAATCCTGGAGGTGGGCGGTACCACTGGATAGGGTGGAGAGGGCTTCTCCCGGTCTGCGCAGTAACCAAGATTCACCACTGTATTGCATAGGTGGTGGGTATGTGATTATGAGTCGTGTTATGTGTTATGTGTTGTGAAAAGAGTTATGAGAATGAGTTGTGTTATTTGTTAGTGTCCTCTACTGGTGGTTAGGACTATGTGTCATGGCAATTGATTAACCAATGAAATAATGAATAAAGTGTTAAATATGTGAATATGGCCCGTGGTAAGTGCCCATGATGCACGTGGTAAGTGCAATCGATATGATATGTGATAAGTGAAAGCGGAAGAGTAAATGATGTGGAATGAGTAAATTGTGTAAGTGTGAACATGTGTACATGTCAAATGTGTAAAAGTGAACAATGTGAACGAGTAAGTGTGCAATCATGTGAAATAAATGTGTTAGATTGTGAACTTATGATATAGGTCATGAAAGTGTTAAATGTATATCCAAACAGCAACCTAAATGTATGCAAAACAATGTTTCACATGTGTAAAAATGAGTAGAATCCATATTAGGAATTTTCCCTTTCAAACATATGAGAATCTCACGTAAATTGCTATCATGTTGTGATTGAATTGTAATATATATATATATATAATATATATAATATTATATATATATATATAGCTCTCACGTGAATGAAATGGTAGTGAACATGTAATAGGATTTTCATGTTTGCGAAAGGTTGATTACGAATATGGCAAATGCATGAGAAATAATTGGATCCCATGATAGTTGAAAGGCTCAATTAGTATAAGAGTTCATACTTAAGTACTCATGGATTGCTAAATGGTTTCACCATGTTTTAACCTTCAAGTTATGCTATAAAATGTGAAACTATGTGCATGTGATTTCATGATGTTAAACCAGCAAGTAAATTGTATAAATAAATACAAAAGGGCATGTGAAAAGAAAGTAGTCATCATGTTAGCTTGTTCTTTTCTTCATGTTCAATTTTATGCTCTAGTAGTAGAGATGTCTATGGAATAAAAGAATGTGTGGACGAACCATCCTACATGTTAAGTGTAGGTAATAAGTGCATGTGTATGATGAAATGCTCATGATTTAGAATAGATTTATAGTAGACTAAAGCATGCTCCTATGAAGATAATATGTATTACCAGTTGAGAGTAAGGACATGAGTACCTTTGTGATTTGATGATAGTGTGCATCTCTTTAATGTTAATGCCATATTGTGAGTGTGTCATGTTTAAGTTCAGACTTTGGGTTGCTTGCTGAGTCTTTGGACTCACTCTTGCTTCGGCGTACAGGTTGACAGGTATCGTGCACTAGAAGGAGGCGTGGTGAGGATCATCATTTAGAAGACTATTTTGTGGAGCTATTACTAGTTGTACTTTTCTTTTGCACAAAAAGGATTATTGTATAGACAATATTTGGACAATGTAGTTCTTTTATCTTGTATTAATGTGGACATTGTCTTTCTATTTCGCTATTTAGATGTGGAATGTGTGTTGGTGATGGGTAAGAGTTAAGTTGATTATTTTATTCGCTGTACTCTATGCTATCCAGGTACATATCAACCTATCGACTAGTGTTGGGTACATGTCCACTGTGACGATGCCCTTTATACCGATGGGGATGGTATAATCGTACCGGTATAAAGAGGGTCGTTACAGAGATTGGTATCAGAGCACCAAGGTTGAGACTGTACATGGATAGACCATCACCGTCACCAATATTGCAAAGTCTTCATAGAAAATTTGTCATACATGTAGAAATTACTAATACTAGATGGAAGATGGTAAAGGGAAATAGTTAGGATATCGTAACCTAGGTTCTAATTGAGTTATTTATTTTGTAGACTATGGATGGACGTGGTAGACGTAGTGCTCAGTCTCGGAGGTGTGAGCAGAACCGCAAGCTGAAGAATTTTGTGAAAGGACAAAGCCGTCAGTGAGGGCTAGGCTTCTGGAACCGATTCGTGTACCTTAGGAGAATTCTAGGTGTGACCACCCGCAAGAGAATGGAGCGAGATCTCTCCCAGAGGGGAGGCAACTCCAAAGGAGAATATGATCAAGCCATCCAAAGGCAAGATAAGAAGAAGGAGAAACTTGGAAAGTCAACAATCAACTGTGGCCTCAGCATCGAGAAGCCGAGTGCACCCAGTGCGGGAAGCGCCATGGCGGGAAAGCATGTTGGAGAAAGGAAGGAAGGTGTCTTAAATGTGGAAGCAAAGATCATCGGTAAAGAGTGTCCGAATCTGAAGGCGAAGTTCACTCCGCGAGGTGCTTCATCGACCGCGATATAGGAGCGAGAGTAGATGATGATGACCTCGGCGACGTCACCACAGGTACTCGATGCGATCTTCGAGGACGAAGATATTTTCTAGAGGGGGAGGGGTAAGACCCCGGATTTTTATTCTCTTATATAATATGTATGTATATGAATGGTGTGTTGGGAGTTCACTTGTGTGTGCATAGCATGCGTAGTTCATTGTGCCTACTATAAGTTTTATATTTCTCTGAGCATGAGCTATACGTTAATATATGTATACGTGTATTCGCATAGAATGAGCAATTAGCTAAATTAAGAAGTAATAGATATATATATATGCTCTTTATTGCTAAGATTATAGAAATATAGAGAGATGATCTGAATTTTCTTTCCAAGAATCTTATTTAGACTGATGAGAATATGATGACTATATGAAGATTTATATATTTCACGGAATTGTATGAGAATATAGAAGTAGATATGTGTATGTACGTACGTATGTTATCTTATGGTGTGTGACAATTGTATACCTAATCTACTTCATAACACCTGGTGTACTTATGTATGCATGAGTATGTTTAGTTGTAAACATGGTTCATTGCATGGTTTAGTTGATGCGTACATTGTACTCGTACATTGCATGTACATGAAGAGCTCAAGCATGGTAGGTGTATTAGTAGTCTATATTGGAATTCTATACTCCTCATGAGCAACATGCATGTATTTTTATGATAATAGGTGAGGATAGTCAATGGTAAATTATGCATATAGTGCATATTAAGGAATCCTATGCATATGTACTTAAGCAATGTTAGGTAAAGTGTGCAAGTTAATGTAACTTACCTGTGCGCATGTTGTATCCATCTATTTCAAGCGTAATGTACACAAGTGTGCTACACCCGTGTGTGCTATATATATGCAAATCAAGTGTGTAGGCATAGGTAGATATCTACGTATCTTATCGTAGTGTATTCATGTATGCTTGTGTATGCCTAGGTTAAATGCTATTGAGTGCCGGGTGTAGTAATATACAATTATACCTTATACCTTGTATGCGTATGAAGATCATGTGCGTGTTGTTATCTTGATGTACCTATGTATGTATGTGTAGGATTAGTAGTAAATATTGGATATTTACATGGTGTAGTGGTGTATACACTATACTACATAGGTTTCATGTGCATGTATGAGTGGGTTAAGCATGGTTCTGCATGATTTAAGTTCTGGCAGAAGAGTGTCTGGCGTCAACATGCATGGACGCCCATGTTATGTCAGCGTCCATATCGCTGGACGCCAACCCTCTGTAGCCGTCCAGGGATGTGGACGTCTACTCTTCTGACACTGCATGCATAGCAGGTCAGAAAAAGCATGGCCTGCCATGCTTCTGATTGGGATGGCCGACCCAAAGAGGCTCTCCACCCCTGCAAAGGCAGACTTCGGGTCTTGCCTCATAAAATCATCCACCTTAGCTTGCAAAGGGCTCTCTTGGCATTTTCAAGAGGAGAGAAACCCTAGCTCAGGAAGGTGAGGAAAACTGAACTTGAGAGCTCAGATCCGGCGTCCTGAAGCTTGAATCGGCGATCTTCTTCGACAAGGAGGAAGTCCAAGCATAGGAGAAGGCCTCCCCGTGCTGGACAACGACCTACAAACCCCTAGAACCCGGAGCAAAGGAGTTTTGGAGGCTTCTGGCACTGCCAAGGAGAGCTTCTACGGCCATTTTGATCCGTTTGGAGATTTATTCAAAGGCAAGTAAACCCTAGGTCTTGAGCCTAGACATGTCCCCTAAGTCTCAGGAATTTTGTGGGATTAATTCGTGTCCTGGAGCCCCATTCTTA